>JAOYSI010003557.1:0-15055 GCA_025775065.1 Hiodon alosoides
CCCCCCGGGGGGGGGGCTGGGCGCACCCCCCCCCCCCCCCCCCCGGGCCCCCCCCCCCCCCCCCCCCTTTCCACCCCACCGGGGGGCCTCGCCGCGGGGCCTGTGTTCTTCATTTTTTTTTTAAAATTACCCCCCCCCCCCCCCCCCCCCAAAAGGTCTCGCACATATTTCTCCCATATGGAGAATTTCCCCCGGTCTGGGCTAAAAGTAAAATCAGGAAGATATTTGAAGTATTTCCCAGGACCAAATTTAAAGGACGAGGCGGAAGAAGAAGAAAAAACACACGAGCACATGATGTCTCAGGTCTCCCTGCCTCGCGTTTTGTGCTGTGCGTGAAGATAGCATTCATTAAGCTGTGGTGGCGATCATGTGCTCCGAGGAGTAGGTTTTGTTTTGTCCCTGTGCTAGTATATCGGTGGAAAAACTTCAGAAGCTACAAATAAGCAATAAACCGATATTAAACTGTGGACACAATATTGAGAAATTCGTCGTTGCAGATAAAAAAACAATGTAGTCATTTACTGCTGTGAATGTATTAGCATGTTTTGAGTAAAGGATCAGTATCATTAAAACTGTTAAGTAATCTGGTTTACATTACTAAGTGATATACCGCTCGCTAACACACACGGATAAGGCACTATTCAGAGCGACCGGTCTAGGATGACACGTTTATAAGGTAGTAGTATGAAGACTAAAAAAACGTATGATTACAGAAACTTGCTAATTAGGTGAGACTTATTCCTTTATTGAGCCCAGAGATGTAAATTGCATTTGTTTTTCTCACCCGTAGGAAACCCCATCGGGTGATTTTGCTAACAGTCACATTAGGATTAGCGTTATAATTGACGCCTAGAATATGAGAGATAAAAGCCCTCTGTCTGTTTGTGTATTTGGCGTGTGTATTGTGAGCCCTGAACTTTCATTGACAGCCCGCAGCGATGGAGTTAGTGTAAAATGCAAAATAAGGGGGGGGGGGGCAACAAGTGGGCCCTAATGGGGTGTTGTAAATAAACGTTACAGAGAGGGAGGAGGTGAAGATGTTAATGTCAAAACAATGCAGGATTTTAACCAGGTTTTCTGCAGGGTAAGCTTTGCATTGCGTTTAAGCAAAACTGCGTTTGGAATTTAACTTATGCTTAAAGGTAGTCAGTCTCGTATAAAAGTGAAAATTATGCGCTGATGCATCTATCGGGACCGCTGACTAACTGCTTATATTTGTATCAACCTGAGTTAACTGCTGTAGAAACTGTTCAAAAGTGACCCAGAAATGTTTAATTTCCACAGCGATTATAGTATCCTAACGTAGAACTGTGCATTTCAGTAAATTGCAAATTGTTTGTTTTCACTGAATAGTTTGTTAAGTTAAAGTTTTTTTTCCTTTAATAATAAAGCTGTTAGATTTCTCGTGATGTTTATTGATGTTTCAAGGCGCTCGTATGTAGTCAGAATCGTCGGTTTTAGCGCGAAGTACCTAATTGGCGTGTCATTGTTATGATATGGTAAAAGCCCAGTCTTTGACCGTACTCTATCAACTTCACTCAACGACAGGGTGAATTCCCGCGCCCGGTCTGTTTTGACGATGGGATAGAGCATACCCGACAACTACTTGCTCTACATATTTCCTACATTACTAGACGGACGCATTTGTATCTAACAGACAGACATCCAAAAACACTTGTGGCTTATTTTAGCTATACTTTTCACAAAAACCATCTTCTCTCGTCTTCTGCCTTTTTCTTGTAAACATAAAATGATGTGTATTGACAAATTTAGGTTATTGCCACCCATGTTTGAGTTTTCAGTGTCTAAAGTGGTCAAAAATAGCGACGGAGATACCGCTAGCTTTACACGTGAAAAAAGGGAATCGCTTGAATTATTTGCTTATAGTTGGAATGGATTTCAGTAAAATTTGGCAAGTCTAGTTTTGTTTTCGTTTTTGTGTGTGCATCATCTGTGCATTTTAAGACATTAATTCGCTTCTCCTCATTGACTCGAGCAGGACAACAATACGGTTGCAGCGGTATCGAATGGGACGTGTTTTTTCTTGCTTGTCATAAGCGAAGTATCGTGGGTAGTTTTAATGCTCGGCTATTTTTTCCTTGCAGTAGAACCTTTTCCTTTTCTCTAATAGAATAGGGGGTAGATGATATGTCAGAATCTGCTCACCAGCCAAGCAACGTATTGGGTGTGTTACCTAGGTGAATACTTAATAAGGAATACATTTGACTGTTGACACTGACACATGCGTCCGTCTCCACAGTTTGTGGATCTGTAGTTAGATCGAACTGCTTGCCGGAGGTTGTACCTCGTGTTCATGGACCCAGGTTCAATTCCTAGTCAGAGGAATGGCGTTTTAAATAGAAAAAAAACACAAGTTACCCCAGCACTAAAGCCCTTACACTGGCAGCCTCTTAGATTTATAATCGACTTTTAAGTTTACTTAATTTTTATTATAGTTTTTTAGATTATTTTACTTTTGACATTTAAAGCTTTAAATGTCCCAGCACCAGAATACATAACTGAACTTGAAAAAACCAAAATATCATTATTATACATAAGTCTACAAGGCTGATCACAACGTTTCTACCGCCTGACTGCAGTTTCGGTTACCCTTGGGACCATGGCCCAGAAGTCGCACCGTATCTGCGTTCACTCAGCAGATTCAGGATGGTTTCAAAATGGTGGGGGAGATGAGTCCAGCAGGGATCTCCACGCTTGTCACACACGGTGCCTTTAGTAAAGCCCACGAGTCACGAGTAATCAAGGTCCTTTTATCTTGCCCCCTATTGAAGGCACAATATCACTGCTGGCAAGAATGTTCAGTTGCCATAGCATTCCGAAAACAATGCTGACCCTCACAAAGGCACTAGCCTGACCTCTGACCCTATCATCCCAAGCATCATATTTCCAACCAGAAGCCAAAAAAAAACAAACACTGTGAGACAAGTTTGGAAACTTGCATGTGTGCCTAAACAATGGGCAAAGTAGGGTAGTATTTAAAGGCTAGCTGAATTGCTTAGTAACTGGTTAGCCTTAGCTGATTGCTGTTGTCAAACAAATGACAAAGCAAGGTAATATCAACCGCTTTTTTTTGTGCTATTTATTCAGGTCCTGGCCACCACGTGCCAGGATTTTTCCAATGGGTAAAGCTGTTTGTAAAGTTTTTTTTCGGAGCGAACCCAATACCTCTCCTGTACCTCCGGTTTGTCTGACATGTTGTTGCAGTAGAGTCAAACAACGTCTTTGCAGAACCAACCTTATCCAGGCCTGTTTGTTTACACACGCTCTTCTTGATTTTTCCAGCATGACAGCTGCTGTTTGAACTGCATTAGATGTGCATGGACTTTGATGTCTCAAAGTGTAGAATTTGCACATACTGTGGTTAAAGGTACATGAATGTAGGTTAATCATTATAAAAACGACGGGTGTAGATTAGTTCTAGGTCTCAGCGCGTATTGTGTTGTGTTTATGTAGGTATCTGTATTGACGAAAAACGTGTGGCTTCGTTGAGTAAAGTAATGTTTATTTGCCTGCTATATGCCGTGCTGCTCTGCCTGACATTGTCTCTCACTGTTTAAATTGCCCAGTTATTCTGCGCGATTGAGTACTTACCAAATTTATCAGGGATGCTAGTTACAAATTCTTCCCAACACGACGGAAAAAGTGGGGTGCTTTTTCGGATTCTCTCTGCGGCATTCTCCACCAGCTGCCTTTCTATGTGAATTATAACCGGAAAACTTAGACCGTGGCCCTGGCGAGAGCGTACTCCTCTCAGGCTTTGCCTCTGGGTGGGGCTCGCGAGGGCAGGCTAAAACCATTCCCCCCACGTGGGCGTACGCACGTGGCCACTCTGTTTACTAACACTGTCCCGGCATTCCGGAGGCTCCGTTACGTAACTGCCCCGAAGGGAGCTGCGTCACTCCGGCCGCTGGCGCCTCCTGGATGTGTGAGCGTCGCCGGGCCGCCGTCGGGCGGCGAAAGGTGGAGCGGCGAAGAGGCGGCAGCAGGGCGGCTCCAGCAAAATCACACAGAAAAGCAGCGCAGTGACAGCTCCTTCCTAAAGCCGCTGTCTGTCTGTGATTGTCGGGCTTGGGAAACCCACGCGGGCCTCAGCGGAGTTGGCGTGCAGCGCGCGCCTCGCCATGCGCCTGGGCAGCCACCTTCCACAGCACATGCTGCTGATGCATGCTATGTTTAATAGCATGCATTTCTTTTAATAGTGGGTTTTGTTTGGCCGTGACTTAATGAATGGTTCTGGAAAGCTTTCTTACTTGGTTTTTAGTTTAAGTCAGTTTGAGTTTTATTTTTATCTACTTTTACTTTAGTTGTATCTATAGTAAGGTACCCAAATTGATTTTATTTGGCTTGTCTAACAAGACAATAAAATAAAAATAAGATTAACATGGGCATCTATGACAAATTAGTCGAAATACAGAAGGCTTCTTCACAAAAGTTTTTTTCCTGCGGATAATCTGCTCTCTTTATTACACTGAGATCTTTGATGGGGCAGACTTTCTTTGAAGAGGTGAAAATTCATTGGTAAATGTGGTTTCCAAAATTTGTGGGGTTTCCTGTTGCCGGCTGTGCAAAATTCAGAGGAAAGTTGATTTGCCTTTGTGAGGAAAGCCGGGGGGAAACTCGCACACATCTAAATGGCAACACATCGTTGGCTTAGCTTCCAGACTTCTGAATTTCCTAACTGGAACTTGTTACAATGTTCATATTACAATGTTCATGTTACAACGATTGCTATTGATTTAAGATTCTCTTGTTCACAAACAGATGCATGAATGTAATTAATGTAATAACCCACCATAATCTTTCACTATTCACTATACACAATTGTGTATAGCATTACTCAGCAGATCACATAATAATATTGAACTGATTTTATTTTATATGAATTTATTTGCATAAATGAGCTTATTTTCTGGCTTGTTTTCGCGGACATGTGTAAAAATCAGAACCATCGCACAGAGCAGACGCGTTAGCCGTTGATGGTTTTTATGTGAAATATGTAAGATTCCAGTGTGGACTACTACCATTAACCCCTGCATCTCTGCGCTGACATGCCATAGGGAGAGTTTCAACACATGGGTGGAATGGCTTCAGGGTTCACTCATAAAAAACACTCACGTCTCCCCCTCTGTTACCACCAGAGAAGGCCTGCAAAGTCTGGACAGGGGAACGTTTAAGACGTTTGGGAATTCCGGACCATTTGGGAATTAACAAAAGTTGTTTCTAAATCCAGGGAGAAAGGTTGAATTGGAATCCCTGCTACAGAAGAGACTTCTTGTGTGTATAAACCTTTGTTCAAACAGTTATACATAATTAGCGCATTTAGAAAGATTTCATAAAGAGTGGTTACAGAGAAGGGTAGACCTAGGCGTGTGTGTTTGTAAACCACTTTGGAGAGCGTACAAGCTGTAACCCTACCAAAAGCTCTGAATGACATCATTAACTACTTTGGAAGGTTTCCGTTGGAGCCTTGCTATTGGGTTTCCTCCCTGGAATGTATCAACAATCCAGCTGTGATCGTTTCTGCTGCAAGTTAAACACATTCACATAGGGGGGGAAACTAACTCAATTTTTAAATGTTAAGGCTAGATTTCTGGTAGCATGCAGATTTTTTTTTTTAAATTAAAAAATTCTATTGATCAAGCAATCTAGTTTATCCGGTGAACTGAATGATTTGTTCCTGGGGCTGATTTGGTCAGCCTGTTGTCACACATCGAATGGCTTGGAGCAGGGCTATGTGGGTCAATGGGGGATGAGCTGGTCCCTGCATTCTGTCCCACTCTTAGCAGTCGAAAACCTCAAACAAAAATGTGGTGATGAGTCATTTTGGATAAAGCTTTTAAAATAATTGTTTAATCCTACAATTGTATGTGCGCCAAAACAGTAACATGCACCAAAGTGTTTACCAGACGCAGAGAGACAATACAGCTTTACTTCCTTTCCCGAAACTGCAGTTCACTGCATTGTGCTTCGACCACAGCTTTGTATTTTTATATTCCTGGCCAGGGAAGTGGTCACTGTGTGTGACAGGCGGGAAATAAGACCCTGGCAACAGCCAATGGCATCAGCCTTGGGAGGAAACGGTGCGTGGCAGACATCGTCACGCACTCTTATCTGTGAACGAGACGCGTGAATCCAGCGTTCACGTGTTTTGACATCTATGTTTTATCAGACGGCAGAATCATAGAACAGGTTTCCTGTAATGACCGAATTGAAAAACGCTTTGGGCTTCTTTTGATGAAGCTAGATTTCTGTTAAAATGAATCCTGTTTATGGAGCCCGAATTTACTTCCATATGCGTGCTAGTTCTGATTTCCTACAAATAATTGTTCCTTCAGTCCTGTTTGCTTCTCACTTCCCCTTTCCGTAGAATCCGGTGTCGGTTTGGATTCTGAGGATGCAAACAAGAGAGGCAACGTTTACACAACAGAGGAGGAACCTTCATCCACAAGGACAGGGTGGAACTAGCAGTTAGTTAATAAACAAGAACAACAGGCTGAGCAGGTCTATGGAGGTGCGCGATGATTTTTGTGTTTGTTGAAATGTATTATGAAAGTTTGGGAACGAAGGACATGAGAGGAGTCAATGGGCCGGAATGGCTATATAGAATTTATATATAGAATTTATTTTTTTATTTTATTAACTGGAATAAATCTTAGTTTTTAATTGAGTATTTTAGACCTGACGACAACATGGAAGGCAAGCAAGCATAGAAACAACAACGGATTTCTTTTATTCGTAAAAATCGTAAAAACATTTGTTTAAGTTTTAAGTTTTAAGTTTTAACTTTTGAAATATCACTTCATGGGGTTTTATGTGCCGCTTTGATTGTGTACAATCGATGCTTAAAGCACATTTGGGATTGCCACACCAGCCATCTCTCTAAGTTAATGTTTAGAGCAGATGGCTTTTGTGCACTAATAAGGCTGTTGCTGTGGAGACCACGCACTCTGAAAGATATTAACTCTGCCCTGAGCATGGTTCATCACGCCGGTCAGATATATCGACTGGGGGAGAGACAAAAGGGACGAGTGAGAAGTGCCTCGGGGTGGAAAGGAGGGGGATCGCCAGGTGTGCGCAGGGAGGCCGATGCGTAATTAGGACCTCCGTGTGACCGGAGGGTTTCGGCTTTCGAGCTGGACGTAGCCAAAGTCAGACTCCGTAGTTATGCCTTAGGCCCTTGTGGTTGGGCCTTAGGTTTAGTGGGTCAGTTGGCTGAGAGAGTTAACCCAGTGGTCACACATGTGTGCTCCCCGGGTAATGATCAATTGCTGCTGATGATTGGCGCCGACCTATGACATCATCGACTGAACGCTCCATGCACATGAAAATTACTTAAAGGTGTTTCAAACGTATGTGTTAAAGGAAAATGCTTATTTGCAATGTGATGTCACGTGGAGAGGAGAATTGATTCAGACACCGTGTACATGATAACAGAACAATTGTCTATGAAAACAAGTTGCCAAACGCTAAATAATGTTAGAAATGTAAACAGTTACATGTGTGCTTGTTCATATCTAGCGTAATCCACTAAAAGCTTATTTAGCAACAGAACAGAAAAAAAAAAACTGATATAAAAATAAACTTCTGGACTTTCAAAAATACATTTGAATGCTGTTTTCCAAGTCAAACCCGGCATTAAAGGAAACTCACTCGAGTTTTTCCCTCTCAAAACAAGCACGGTTGTTTCTGCCCTTCGCCAAACGTGCCAGCATAGGCTGATGCCATGGCAACCCAAGTGAACTGGGGTGACAGACTAATTGAGTACCACGTCCTTTTGAAAATGTTGCTCTAAGTCTACAGACAATTGGAATGAATACCCCAAGTCAACAGCATTCATTGAAATTAATGAAAGTATCAATTGGGAATTATTGGCGTTTGCACTGGCAGCGCTCTCAGTATAACTAAGATTGTTTAGTTAGCAATACAAAGCCGTGACAGTTGTGTGTCGTGTTCTGCAAGTCCCTGTGGCATTCCTGTCGAATGGGTTGTGTAAGAAGAGAGCAAAGGGCAGGATGGTCCAACCCAAAAAAAAAAAAAAACCCCAGTCAGGCAGGTTATCTAGATGAAAATAAGTACAATCTCGACATGTTTGTTCCTGACTTTTCATTTAGCATAAGGGTGTTCAGTTTTTCCAGAACATCAATTCCAATTTCCTCAGACTAGCGTCTCATCTCTTATTTCCCAACATAGCATTCAAAGGACGTTCGATAGAAAACTTCAGGATATTTTATCCTGGACCCATGGCGACCGGCACTGAACTGAGCTGAAGGCCTCGGATAAAGCCCAAGTGAGCGAATGTCAGAGTGATGGAAGCCCATCATTCGGATGTTTGTTAACATTGTGATGTTCAGCACAAACACTTCAGTGTGATCAGCACCAGTGAGGGACACATCTGTGTCCCGTTAGCCCCGAAGAACAATGCAGATTGTATTGGGCCCCTCTTTCTCTTGGTTCGCAATAAAATTACAAACAGAAGTGCTAGTAATCTAAAAGGAAAACAAACAGGAGTGGAACTGAAACTGTTTTTGTTCATAGCGGTAATATAGGAATGAACGCTGCTGTAGTAGTTGGAATATCATACTTGGTGTGCGGCGTTTGGTTTGCATATTGAAAACCCTGGGCTGGAACCAGACAGCGTCTGAGTAAAATACAGTTATAGTCATTTTACAAATGCCTCTTGGACACGTGTGAAAAACGGGTGATTCGCTAAACCTTTCAAACACATTTTCAAGAAATATAAAACTGCACATATTTTGCAACTCAAGCATAATCCCGTAAAGCTATTTGCAACAAAAGAAAATGCTAAAGAACGATAATTAAATCTTGATTCCACACCCAGTTGATTCAGCCTGCGGTGTGCGGCTTACAGGGAGGGGGAGTTGCCTGGCTCAGTGTTGCGCTCTGGGCGGTCATGTGACCGAACCTTTATTATGTCACAATCTCTCTGTGAGCTGCCAACAGGAAGCAGCATTGTTGTCGACGTTCTTAGAACAGCAGGGACAGAAGCGAATCACTCGAAAGTCATTTTTTATAAAGATAACTGACTCAAGATTGTCGTTGCAACATCTCAACCAGGGAGACGAAATGGGTGCCTCAAATGTGATACCAAAAAAAAGTAACACCCAATCAGTCTAAGGATTGAGTCAATCAGCATAGTACAGCATGGTTTTAATTTTAGTTAACAGGTGTTACATATTTTTGTTGCACAGTTTAATTTTTATTCAAACCTGAAACTGAGTTTA
Source organism: Hiodon alosoides (assembly GCA_025775065.1). Taxonomy (NCBI): domain Eukaryota; kingdom Metazoa; phylum Chordata; class Actinopteri; order Hiodontiformes; family Hiodontidae; genus Hiodon; species Hiodon alosoides. The sequence continues at coordinate 9,264 of JAOYSI010003557.1, forward strand.
GGTAAACATTTAGTCTTTAGAGCATATTTTATAAATTGTATAAAAGCCAATTGTTATAAAGGACAGAGGGGACATGTGGGTTTGATATGCTGGAGTATACTGCTATAAATAAAGCCATCATGATTGTTCTGTTTTAGAATAAAAACATATGCGGTGCTCTTTTCAAGCTTAAAAAAACTTGGAGAAATTTGGTCTACTAGAATCGGAGATCAACAATAATACGGAGCAGACAAAACTCAGTGAAATTGCATATAAATGGCTCACAAAAAAAAAAAGAACTTCAAAAATGACTTCTTCTTATGCACTTGTCTTTCAATCTTCTTTTCAACCTTGCAATCTTCCTCATTGTTGCCCAAAATACATCAATACATTGAAGAGTGTTGCTTGTGGAAATTTAATTCCCGAAGACTTAAACATGGAGGAAGCTGCCCTTCGTTGGTTAAGCTGCGTTTCTACTTGTTCATTATAAGGTTGTCATTAGGTTGTGTAGTTTCCATTTTCATATTCCCGTCTTGAATCTGAGCTACACATGGCTTAAGGCAAAGATGAAACAAAGACTAAATTTTCCCAAAGACTACTTACTGGTGAGTCTACCGTGCCCCCATTGTGGCTCGAGAAAAACAGTAATTAGTTCCATTATGTTGACAAAGGGTACTTTCTCCAGCTTCCGGTTCATATGCAAATGTAAGGCCAACGTCACGTCAGGAAGGATGAAACCTCAAGTGGTCTGTAGCAATTAAAGGCAAACAAAGGACCCGGGCTTCGTTTTAGTCCACCAAAATCTTCAAACCGCGGGAAGCTAAATCTAGGACACTGCACCCGCCACAGCCCAATACTGACTTAAACACTGATCTAGAGAAAGAGAAAGCATCTCTTCATATTTTGTTGTTTTACTGAATAAAGCTTTTTTGGATGAACTTCCCTTCCCTACTAAGGGTAGGACCATTAACGGGGCCGTCTGGGGGTTACGTTCATTAAAGGTTCAACACAGCTGCCCCCGCTTCACACACCAACGAGGGCCGAGCAAAAGCAGGTGACATCATTGTGATCATTTGGTTCTCTCTGTGCATCAACTGTTTTTGGCAGGGCACGAATGCTCATGAGGTCGTTCATTGAGCCAGAAAGAAGAAAAAGACACCGCATGGGGTTTACTTAGGAAGACACAAAGCAAAGCCTCACATTCTCTAGAAGAAGTAACCAGGACTTTGTGGAGTCCAGACAACAACAATAACAATGAATAATACATTCTACTTCTATAGCACCTTTCTTACAGTCAAAGTGCCCTACTATTTAAAATAATGTAAAGGAAATATATATATATATAGTGCTCCATTCTGTATCTTGTGGGTAGCCAGCTCTAATCCTTGAAATGTTTCCGAACAATGACAATGAAGAATCCATGAGAACTAGGGAAGTGCCTACTCTGATGGCAAAAATCTTAAGATATAGTTAAAAGGGACTTTGTGGCAACTAAAGCCATTTTGGTCATATCGCAATTAAGCATCCGAAAGTTAATGTGCATCCAGCGCTTAATGTCCTACAGGCAATCACTAAACTGGGTCAAAGCAGAAGGGTTTTCTAGCTTGGTCCTGATCGAAATCTGTGTATCATTAGCATACAAATGATTAGTCAGACCATGTTGTTGTATAATTTTATCCAATGGAAGATGCTGAACTGGAGTGCGCCGAGGGATGATCCCCAGGGAACTCACTGCATAACCAGAATAGTACCTGACCATTGACACATGGTCACAAACTGCTATCCAAAGGTCGAATACGATTCGGACCAACATAGAACTGTGACTGAGATAAGACCGGAGTCGCTCCTACAAGATTAAACTGTGGTTGAAAAGCTGTAAGAGCAAAAGGATACTTAGCCAGCTAGCATATGCAGACATCAAATATCATTGGACACCTGATTTAACAGGTCATTACATCCCAAATACCCCTGACGTGTTCAAGTACGTGTGCTAAAGAAATGGGGCTTTGATACTGGCTTGTAATTATTCAGACATGCAGGTCTTTCAAGCAGAGGAGTGAACAACACCATTTTAGGGGGAGGGGTACACAGCCTGTTACAAATAACATGTGGCCTGTTTTAACCAGTGTGGTTGGCAAAGGATGTAGGTTAAACGTAGCTGATCACATGCCCCTTATTAGCTCACAGACAAATTCAGTGTCCCCAGTAGTGAAATCATTTGCACTGTTTTCTGGAGTGGACTTATAAAGGCGGTTGGCAGCAAAATGTTGTGGTGAGGTATGGGTAGAGCTTTGAGAATTTGGGATTCTTTCTTTTACCCTCTGCACAAGGTATTTATGATAAGGAGACACATCATCAGAATTGAACTCTACATTTTTAATATAATAATGACAGTTATAGACTTTTTAATGTCGGTTACTGAACCCTACTACAGCACTGATACAGCGTGTAACAAACAGCAGCATTCATATCTTGAACCCTTGAACCCTTGTTATACTTTAATGACCGCAGAATTGCACCAGAAGGATGTGCCGAACCAGAACCCTAGACCGCTATTTCGGCTACTGATACTAGCGCTTGATTATTGAGTATTTTGCCAAGTATTTTGGCTAGCAGCTACCCAGTGTAGAAACTGAGGCTTATTGTGGGTCACAATTTTGATAAAAGCCTACCAAAAGAGCAACTCTGAAACTGTAGGCAGAGGTTCACGGAAGCTTTTTTTTTTTTTTTTTTACAACTGAAGAGATTAAACAAAAATACAACGAATACCTTGTCTGAAGTAAAATGTTTAAAAAAATAAATAAATTGAACGAGTAGTTTTCTTTATATAGTAAAGATTGTATTTTCCGTTACTACTGTTATCATAGAATTTTGACTGCTGTGACAACAGAAGTAGTGACTTGTAAAACATGGTAGTAAGCTGTTCTGCGATGACAGGAAGTGGCAACTTACTAACTTTGATCTCTCTGCTCATACGATTTGCTTTAGAAACCACTTATTTCATGTGATGGGTACACTGAAAGCAGACCTCAAATATCGCTAACATCTTTTGGAAGATGTTAAACCGAACCTCTTACTGTCGGCAATCTTTAAAGGTAGCACCCAATCACAGAGAAAAGGCCTGATAAACGGCACCTGGTTAAAATAAGCATTAAAAAAGTAAAACCACAAGGATTGCCTTGATTTTTAACATGATCACACTAACGTGAGTAGCTTCTAATGAAGCAGTCCTATTCGTTAACAATTGCCAAATCATCATCAAGCTAAATACTACATTCAGAAGGCGAAACCCTAGAAACGTTGTTACTTTTTGGAAATCCACCCAGACTCCTATCGTAAACGAAGACAAGGACTCCCGTCTTGCCTCAGAAGTTTTGCGTTTTGATCACAGTTTGGTCTTTTTGAAGAGTCTGGAGGCAGTGGAGCGACGCAACGTATTTTTAAAAACAGGAAAAGCGGTAAGGCTTTGATGTACGGTGACACTGCAGTTGCAGTTCGTTTCGACATCCTCAGCTACAACTTCCCCCCAGCGCAACACTGGTGAGGGCTCCATTCATACTGATGCAACACTGCTGTTACGCCCGAGGCAACATTGTTGCCACACCACTGTCCCTTCCTGCAAGACTCTGGCATTGCAGAACACAGGACATTACAGGACATTACAGGACACCCTTCTGCTCAAACTGTCAAACACTTACAAAAATACAACTTTCAAAAAAATCTGAGAAAAGGTGAATAAATCAGTAAATAAATTATAATTAAAACTTAAAGACCAAGACAATATTAGCAGTACCAGCGTGCTCATGTAATGTGTTATGGTGCATTTATATAAAGATAAATATGCCAAATTCCCAATCAGATTTCAATGTTAATGTGCATACTCATACTGAGAAACATTGCCATGGCGCCCTGAATATTGTCGTTATTAAAGAAGACATATGGTGAAACACTGACTCAGTGGGTTTCTTCTTCAGCCATTGTAAAACAGTCCAGGGGCATGTCACCACTCTGCTGTGGGACTTCCTCTTTCTGCCAGACACGGACAGTCTGCTCTGAACTCCAAACTCTGTCAGCGTTGTAGAGGACGTGTGCGGAAAAAGCGTTTCACAAACCAGACGTTGTCCTTCTGGTTCACTGTGATCCGAAGCAGCGGCGAAACTGACATAAGTCTGTGAAGTGTATTTGTCACGTTAAGTAACTTCTGTTCGATTGAAGGGCCTTGAGACTGGAAAAACGTTGCACGTAATACGGCCAAAAGTAGAAACTTCTCTAAAGTGCCAGGTCTTTGAGTCTCTGAAGCATGTTTCTTCTCATGTAATTTTTTTTTTAAAACCCTTGCAGCCGGCAATGGAGGAAGAATGCACTGCGCTTTAATTTAGGACAGGAACATATTAACAGGGCTGTTGGGTCAAGAAAGGGAAGTGCGCACTCGAGATTCTGGGTTATTTAGGGCCGTTGCGGAGGACCGATGGCACCGGTCCCTCCGGGCTGATTTATGGATTTGCCCCTGTATCTCCACGTCCGCAGCAGTAGAGGGGGTTCCCTTGGTGGTCACCGCGCCTCGGCCCGTGGAGAGTGATTTGCAACATCCGCCGCTGAGCATCCGAGCGCCACAGGGGTCCGGCAGGGGCCTGGCTGATAACTTCTCCCACTTCCAGCTTGCCCTTCTGCACAAACTGCACGGAACAATGAACACATGTCGCTTAGCGGACATGGGAGACCAGACTCACTTTACTCTAACACCTCCAAAGATGATATGGAAATGTCACTTACGTTTAAAATTTCCTATGCAACGAATTAACCTTGTAACGTCTAAAACACTGCTGAAAGATTTTCAAGCGCACCATAATGAATGAGTGAATGAACGGTTTATTAACAAACAAATTCATGAGCCCAAAACCTTGGTGGATTTATCATGAAGAAAATAACCCTGGGTTGTTTTCTTGCTCATTATACCTTGTTTGTGTTCACTGCACTCCCTATGTGACACTGTGACCCACTATCTACACCGCAAAGCACCAATGAACCGCTGCCCCTACAAAGCACCAATGAACCGCTGCCCCTGCAAAGCACCAATGAACCGCTGCCCCTGCAAAGCACCAATGAACCGCTTCCTCCAAGCTTCCCACCTCTCCCTGGAGGCCTGGAACAGTACACCGACTCGAAGGATATAAATACAAGGAAGTACATAGCTACAGAAACTGTTTTGGGTCGGTACGTTGTGTCTGTGGAGTCGACCATTTCGAGAGCTGATACTTTTTTTCTTCCTTTTCTATCTTACAGTAGTAAAAATAATGTGTGTATGGAAAAATTGAGCAAAAACAATGACTAATTACAGGCCGTTTATCTCATGACTCAAATGAAAGAGGGACAGAGCAAAAATGTTGAAGAGAAACAAAACCACACCTTACTACTGGAAATAATGATAACAGGGGGAAAAAAAAAACCCTGAAATTTACTGACTGAACATATAAACTACTCTCGAAATCCTGAAAGTTCATTCCAAGTGAATCTAATAATTCTAATAATAAATCTAATAATTTATCATGGAAAACAACCTCTGAGCGATTAAAATAGTATAATTGGGCATAGACATAAATAGGACCTCATTTGGTTTTGGTTTTTTCATTTCAAATTCTGTTTATATTTTCATTGAAAGAATGCAGGCAGAAACAACATGGCCATATTCTATGTTAGGCGCTCAGCTGGGATCTCTGGCTTTAGCTTTGTTCTCTCCTGTTCTCAGAATTGGGGGGGGGGGGGGGGGGGGGGGGGGGGGGGGGGGGGGGGGGGGGGGGGGGGGGGGGGGGGGG
>JAOYSI010003558.1:0-15054 GCA_025775065.1 Hiodon alosoides
TCGAGGAAACAAGTGGACAGTTTTGATGAAGAGATAAGTTGTTCAATTTCGGTACGCTCAGCAGGAGAAAACCTGTCCAAACACAGTTTGGCATGCCACAGATACAAAAATATATATTTTTTTATTTTTACTTTGAACATTTTTTTTGGAAGAAATGGTGCATTTTGACTAAAGTGCACAGGTGCATATATTTTTGGCCACGACTTTGTCAGCAGTTTCTTAACTGTCTATTTTTCCCATCATGAGATACTTTACTGATGTCACCAAGACACTGAATGTGGGGGCCGGACTCCAGTGGGTCATGTCTGGGTGCATATTGCCAGTACAAGTCCAGGCAATGTTACCTGCCATTATCTGAAGCTTGCCATTTCTTGTGAAATACCGAGACTAGCTAGGTCAGATGGATGATCAGCACTTCTCTCTGCTCAAGTTATTGTGTTGCTGTCCTGAATTCTGCATTCCCATTTCAGAAAGGCAGTATGAAAGCTGTGATTTTCTCCCATCAGGATCCCGGAGCTTTAAAGGGACAGAGACAGCAGTTAGAGGTGAACGACATAGTTCTGGAATAAACCCCTCTGGACGACCTATTCAGAGGAGCACAACCCTACTCTGTCTGTGTCTACACCCATATTCGGACTCATCCACAGAGTCACTGAAGCTCAAGGAGGTAAAATTCTGACGTAAAGAAAAAAACAAACAATGAACCTACCATCTGCAAAGTAGGAAAAAGGGACTCCAAGGGGATTAATTATAAGACTGTAACAGTCTTCCCTTCCAGCACATGAGCTAGATGTGCTGCAACTTTGCATTGCTATGGAGTCCTCCCAAGCTGATTTAAGCTTTTCAGCTGTATTGTAATTCTTGCTTAAAAATTAATTAAACTCTCCTTTTATTTTGATTTGTTGTATATTTTCTTCTGTTTCATATTGCTCTTTTATTTTTATATACATATAACTAGCCTGGAACTGTGTTGTTTAAGGTTTTTTTAACAAATTGCTTTAGTGATAAGTATCTGTAAAATCAGTGGGTCAAAATAAACACTGCAAAAGTTTGTTCAAAGTCTTTCAGTCAAAAAATTTAAGAAGATTTAATTTGGCACTGCCCTTGATCAGAAAAGGGTTATTTTATTCATTAATGAGAATTAATAACTTATTAGTAACTTATGTTACTCAAGGAGCTTTACCTAACTGAGACAGTGTGTGAGGCTGGGTGGGATGGGACGCCGGTCCCATTGCAGGGCAGGAGACAGACAGATAGGCAGGCAGATCCACAGCCTGGGCCTCAGACTTTCATACACAAGGCCAATTCTCCAATCACCAACCACTCTAACTAGCAAGTCCTTTGACCATGGAAGGAAATCAAAGCACCCAGTGGAAACTCTCATGGGGAGTACTTCACACCGACAGTGACCCGAGCCAACTTTAAACCCATGAACCTGGCCCTGTGAGGCACCAAAGATAACTACTGAGCCACTGTGTTGTCCCAGAGGATGCTCATTTAACGAATTGTACAATATGTATTGTATACTAAACAATGTTTTTTTATTAACCTGTGATGTTGTACTGCATCTCAGAGCGTTTGTCTGTTTTGTACTGACTAACAATAAAAAATAAGAAAATTGTAATAATTAGCCTATAGAAATAAAAGAACACAAATTTTAGATGAAACCGGGAAAATAACAGTACCTTTAACAACCCAGTAACAATATTTTTAAAGAAATTTAGGTAGTTCCTGTTCAGTGTTACGATTGTTGGGTAAGAATTTCTGTGAAAGAGAAATGTACCGCAGAGGACTTGCAACTAGACTGAATTATTCATCAGCAAAACCACTTTGTAAATCAATAAATGTCAGTTCACATTAAATAACACTAAGGCATCCTTTCAAACTAGTACAGGTATGAGAACTTCTTTGGGGCTTCCTCCTTCCAGTAATCACAAGTTAAATCCAAGGAGTACCAGGGGTCGGTTGGGTTAGTTCATGAAGTCTTAAGGAATCTACACAGAACCCCCCAAACTTTTTTTCACTACTCTGCGTTTTTAAACTGTATGTAAACATACATTTTAGTTGCATTCGTAGGTCCAGATTCAGACATGGGGAAATAGTTGATTCCTCTCTTGAGTAGGGGGCTTTGCTCCCATTAAAATCTGGTGCAGAACTGTGCAACCTTGTGAGAACAAACACATGGTGCCTATGAGCCGTCGCTATTGGGGGGTATCAGCCGTTCATCCTACCGATCAAACACTGGATGATGATCTCTTGCTGCTTTGCTCTCTCATCATCTCCACTTTATGAGGTCCCTCTGAGCAAAATACTTGTTCACAATTAGACTGCACATCTTGTAAGTCAACGTGGGTTATAGCGGTTTGGGTTACAAATAAACAGGGACCTCACCTTCATTCATGTCCATCAGGCAAAAAGTCAGCTTCTCCCAACTCCTCTTAGGATGTGGCACACCCAAGTTTCCTCCTTTTTCTCTTTCAATCTTGCATTCCAAAGCTCTAGCTATTGGAAAGGTAGTAAAGCCATAATAAGTAATTGAGTCCATTGAGTACTACTGCCCATACCATACCACTCATTCGCTCAAACCCAAGCAAAAAGAAGCGATACTAAAACCCAACAGTAATCAATCAATTTCCCTCTATGCCGTTAACTTCAAATTTCACAGCTGACAGGAAGTGAAAAAAAAATACATTATTCAGCTTGCACATTTATAACTATTTAGATATTTAGCTGGCACCTTTTGAACTATTTGCCAGATAAAATAAAATATCAATTAGCCGTGTTTGCTTTACTTCAGGCCATGTCACATTCTGTGTAAGTCAAATATATATTATATTTGTTGAGCAACATTATTATACTCATTTTGTTGCGGTGTTTTTCTGGGAGAAAAGGGGCAAGGGAATGAGATGGAAGGAATCCAACGCCATGTGCACAGTTGAGCTCTGTCAGGGAGCAGTTGCGATAGGGAAGCCAGCTCCCACTGAGGCGCAGAGATCTAATTTGTAGCTTGTGCTGTTTCACTGGGCTTGTGATATAGAAAATCTTCACAGCCTTTCTGACTGATCTGTGTGTGTGTGTGTTTGCCTTGCAGGATGCGGGAGCAAGACATACAGAGCCTGTGCAAATGGGTGGTGTTGCTGATGTTCTGCCTGGCAGCTTTCTGGGGACGATTGACATTAGCATCATCGCACAGGAGTCACATAGGTGGGTCAAATTACACTTACTTATTTGTTTGTCTGTAATACGCAGCATTGACCATGCTGATACAATGTTGATGAGCAGGCGGACGAGCCGCTTTTTATTCCTTTGCACCAAAACAGGCACAATAAAACAAAACAAGAAACTGAAAACAGCCCTGCCCGGATCCCTTGCAGACTATATAACAAGATAAACAAAAATTTACGATAAATAAATGAAAGCAGGTAACACATGTAAAAAAAGCAGGTAACACATGTCCATACACTGCTGCGTCCCCCGGTTCTTTTCCGCTCATTTTGGTTCACCGTCCTTTTTTTCTTTTCTGTTTTTGTCCACCATCTCTTCTCGTGCTGTCATCTCTCCAGCTTTCTCCCAAAAACCTCTCCACCTACGGGGAAAACCAAGTTGTTAATAAAGGCTTTTAATCAGCCGAATTCCCAGCCAATGGGCGTGCCGGTGCTACTCCCGCACAAGTCCACGAGACGGAAGTGTGCGACATGGTCTGGGTTTTGTTTCCTATAAGGGGAGGGGAGTATGAAACCAAAACCTGATTGAGAAAACATCTTTTGTCAGGCAAAATTGACACGTCTAATAAATGCCAAAGGGTCCTCTGAGCAAAAACACAGTCCTGATGGCTTTGAAAACTGTTTACGGAAAGAGAATAGCCAAGTGAGATATATTACTAATTGGTACAGGCCAGTTCCACATCCAAACATTGATTCCTAGTATGTTTTCACCTCCATTTTTACATGGGAGCTGCAGTTTTTGTTTGCTTTAATGAGAAAAAGTGAGACTTATTCAGATCAAAAAGCCTTGACTGGTGTGCTGTCTACAAGGCCTCCAAAGAAAGAGTTTGTGAATTTTAGTATTGTAAATTTCTCCTAGGAGCCCCCTTAGTGCCCCTGCATAAAACAAATACCACCTTACAATAATTCATTTTGAGTGTTTTAAAATAAATTATCAAACAGAATAAAATTTCAATGTACCATTTGTAATTCGGTAATATGAACGAATTGGTATGGGGTCTGAATACTTTTGCAAGGACACACACACACACACACACACACACACACAAACAAAATAGCAGGAATAATGATTGTTGAGAGGTTTACCCTTTTTGTGGAACCTTTTGCCGGACAATGAAGAGATGCTTCTTTTCTCGCCATCTTCTCTATCTAATACTGGGTAGATAACTAACTCCCAGTCCTCCAGATTGCTTTTTTTCATCGCTATTCATTCCTACCTGGTTCAGGGGCCCTAACTTTAATCCATTGGTTTACGGTGGTTAGAGGATCTGAAATGTTGTTATTATTAATTCTCATCATGATCATACAAATCATTAACAGGACATGTGTGTGTCTATGTATACCAATAGCCAAGAGCATTACCATTCTGGCTTAAGTCAATTCTACCCTGGATGGCTTTCAGATAATTTGACAACCTTGGCAAGTGCCTTTTATTAACTGAGCCATGTCTTTATAATTCAAATCTTATAATATAGAGACAAAGGATTTTCTTAATGAATCCTCATCACTGTCCGTATGAATATTAAAGTCTCCAACAATCAATACTTTGTCAGCCGTAACTGCTATGATTGATAAAAAGTTCCCAAACTCACGTAAAAATTCTGTATATGGACCCGGCGCCCTATAGACATTGGCTAATAAAAAACTTGGCTGTTTGGGAGAGCCATTATTTCCATTATTTGAGCAGTTCCTCTGTAAGACGAGTACTTCTTCAAATGAAGAATAGCTGCCAAAACTTTTAGCAGCTAAGCAAAGCTCACAACGAAAAATTGTGGCAACACCACCACCACGACCAGACTCACGAGACTTCTAACTATACATTACTTTTCTTCTAAGGAAACTTATTTGTAATGAAAACTTACAATGTGAAGGCCATACCATGCTAATTTAAATGAAATAACAGATCAGCACAAGATATGGAGTATGTTTAAATTACATCTCTACTGAAGTGGGCAGTTAACAGTTAATTGGACTGATTTTTTCTTCCTAGGATATGAAGATTTCTGCAAAGCAGGAAAAAAGAAATTGGAAACAAAACATAGAAAAGGTTGTCTGTATCCACCTTTTTCCACCTCTGGAACTTAATCAAGAATCATCAATTGGAATTGAGGCAAACAGGCCATCAGAAGTATTAGTCTTTGTGACACTCACTCACTGACTGGCCCCCAGTACTATTTGGAGTTTGGACCCACTGGGACAAAATCTATAGTGTTCTATCTACATGCATGGACTGCTCTAATAAAGGAAATTTTCAAAGCCAGATGCGGTGACTGGAGAACAGGTTGGCTGTTACTGTGGAATATTCGAAGATGCAGATGCAAGGTGTCCCTGGGGCAACCAGCAATGGCAGAGCAACTGCGTGGCATTTCATGAGCAAAGTGGGTGGGGGGAAATGGTTTCATTTTCATGAGGCAGGGTAAAATAATAGCCTTCAGGCGTGCAGAGCCATGAAAATGTCACACATCTTTGATGAATTCTATCAGAGCTCAAAAACCAGGTAGGCATAACCCTTCAGACAAATCCTCTGGCCTTGTGCCTGGAGCAGTAGAATAAGGGATCTCTGTATTATTCCCCTGCTTTATATATGAGGCTGTTTTTAACTGGGAAGTTCAGAAAATATTCAAGAAGAGATTCACAAGTTATAAATATATGTTAGCTGATAGGTATGGCTGGTATTTGCAAGAAACTTGCCAAACATGCATTTCATTGGTGGCAGGTAAGATATCAGGGTATTTTTTCCTGGGTCGCATATTTACATTTACACTGATGGAGAGCCCCTTGTGGGTCTCAATCAGCTATATTTACTTCTAGATTATGCATTTCAGTATTAAAAATGGAAAAGTCACTAATCCCTAAGCCATCCAATTGAGGGGATGATGCATGTTGTCTTCTTCTTTAACCCAATGACAATGAAAGTACATGAACATCAGTTTCTATAGGATGTCTTAGCCATTCAGGAAGGCTTGAAGAAGGTTGGGAATTGAGGACGATCAACATACACTTGGGAAGATGCGTGTAGGGAGGTAAGGGTGACTATCGTAATATCTATCACGTTCTGAAAGCAAGAGTGATGCGGAATCACCACTAAAAAAGCAACTTTCTAAGCTTTGTTAAGTGCATTGTTTTCATTGTCATCGTTGAAGACTAATTACAGTCCAAATGTAAACCATCCTAATTTTCCGCGTTGCTAGCTATCTGTTGCCATCCCGTTACTCAAAGGAATAATTTTTCATTTGGATCGGAAGGGGCCCCATAATGATTTGCACTGATGAATGCAATTAGCAAAGAAGTGCTGACAGAATCACTTTAATTAGCATTAATAAAGATTAAATCCTTACCCACCAATTTAAATGCATTCAAGTCAATGAAGCATCTCCTAGTTAATGGGGTCTCCTTCTGACCAAACTGAACTAAAAGTCACTGCCTATGTGTCTGCAATTTACTTTTAAATTAGCATAAATTAAATGGAAATATGAGAGCATTCTTCATGGTGAGCAGCGGATTATGGAGAGCAACATAGTTGTTTTGACATATATTATTCCAATATTTAAGATAAATTTTACTTCTAAATCCTTGCAGTTATTTTGCAATGAATCTATCCGAACCCATCTTTCTTTGTACTGTGGGGGAAAAACCAGAGTAACCCAGGGAAATCCACATCAAGAACAGTGACCTCAGCCAGACTTAAATCCAGGATGCTGGCGCTGGGAAGCACCAACCGTTGAGCCAACCTGCCACCCCTCCCATTAATTTTCCCATGTAGTGTTTGGTAACTGTTTGGTATCACGCCCATAAACAACAGCTTCAGCTTTTTTACAGTCCTTTCTTAACCACAAGTCTGAGGGATGTCTCGTTGTTACCTGGACACAACCTGTTGGCTGAATAAAATAAAATAGAAATGTGATTTTGTCCCTAAAGGCAATTGTAACAACTGATCAAGATGGAGTGACAGGTTGTCTTTTTGCTTTCTTTAGAACCTAACAAAAAAAAGATATAAAAATATATGGCAATTTCTGAAGATGAATTGAAGCAGTTTTACATGAGAGCAGCCTCTTACGAGGAACACAAGACACACCACTTTTCTTTCTACAGAAGCCTGATTTTAAACACTTAAAATACTAAAAATACTAAATAAATCGGTGAGGTGAGTAAATGTGAGAGTACAGTGGTGCATAGATTCCTTTTGGCACAGGCTCTGTACATGTGCTGTTAATTTAGATGTGTCACAGTATCACAGTGGAGCTGGGGATATAATTTGCCGATGCTGAGAGAAGCTGGTGATGTGTAAACTGCTTTTATAGTGAGCTACAGTGATTGTCACTCCCTGGAGTCAAAGATGAGAGTACAATTGATTCCATGAGCTAGGGAATTCGGTCTTTAGCTCAATGTTTCCCTTATTGGAGGTTGTGCCTCATTTACGAAGATATGGCTTAAGACAGATGAGTTAACTTGTTGAATAATGTACTCTAATTAAACTCACTTGCTCTAGAGAGTTTTCAGTTGATATCCTCCTCTTTTTTGTTTGAACTATCTGAACATGTACGGCCACAGATCTGTGAAGTTCCTGCTTTTTTAAATTCCGCCCTCGGTGGCTTTGTTGTTTCAGCACAATATAGTGGTCAACAATAGTGCAGTAGTACTGCGGGTTACCTATACCTGCTCAGATCTAATGACTGCTCAGATCCTGCTCAGATCTAATGACACATTCTTCAAATGGTTACTTGATTTATCAGCCAAACCAAGATCAATTCCAAAATGAAATTCCCAACTCAAAGTGATTTCTTGATTCAACAGGTCTAGCATTAATCAGGCCTGGGTGTGGCTAGTGAAATTGTACTCAACTTTCCAAAAAATGTTGTTAATCACAGTTCATTCATGATTTAAAAAGCAATTACTTTTTCACATAGGGCCAAGTAGGTTTGGATAGTTTTGTTCCCTTAATAAATGAAATGTATTTGAATTTAGACAAATATGCATAAACTAAGAAATCAGGAAGGAGGTAAATATTTTTTCATGGCACTGTAACAGCAGAAACATACAGAATAAACTAAATAAGGTAATCGAAGAGGACCTGAGTTGATATTTGGAGACTGACAATCATAGGGGGGTAATTCATTCTGTTTAATGTTGTACATGGTGCTGAGGAAGGTCTGACACAGGGTTTAGTATGCGGGAGATGATGGCCTCTGGTGGTGAACCGGTCATGTGTGGAGTGATGATGTAACAATTAGTAGGCCCACCCACGTTGGTCTGGCTCTGGCTTTATTACCTTCCCTTGCATCTCACCGCATTTTTGCTTTGTTTACTGGCATTGTTTATTCCTGCCGGGGCTGCATAGGATACCTAAATTGGGGACAACAAAGTGACAACAAAGGGCAAAAACGACTCTCCACTGACCGAGATGACTGCCAACTTATTCGAATGTCACTCAACAACCGTAGGATGACATCAAGTGACCTACAAAAAGAATGGCAAACAGCAGCTGGGTTGAAGTGCACGGCAAGGACGGTTCAAAACAGTCTCCTAGGCTGAAGTCATGTAAAGCTAGAAAAAATCCCTTCATCAATGAGAAGCAAAGAAGAGCCAGGCTGAGATTTGCAAAAGACCATAAGGATTGGACCGTAGAGGACTGGAGTAAGGTCATCTTCTCTGATGAGTCCAGTTTTTAGCTTTGCCCAACACCTGGTCGTCTAATGGTTAGACGGAGACCTGGAGAGGCCTACAAACCACAGTGTCTCACACCCACTGTAAAATTTGGTGGAGGACTGATGATGATATAGCGGTGCTTTAGCAAGGCTGGAATCAGGGAGATTCCTGAATGTATAAGGTTATCCTGGAAGAAAACTTGCTTTCCTTCTACTCTGACAATGTTCCCCAACTCTGATGATTGTTTTTTCCAGCAGGACAATGCCCCATGCCACACAGCCAGGTCAATCAAGGTGGGGATGGAGGACCACCAGACCAAGAACCTGTCATGGCCAGCCTAATTTCCAGACCTGAACCCCATTGAAAAGCTCTGGAATGTGATCAAAACAACAAAGTTTTGTGAACAAAGCCGAGCTGGGATGGGAGTGGAGTCCATAAATAATCCTTTAGAATCAAAACAGGGGAGGATCTTCATATTTGAACTTTTATGATTTATAATTAATATATTTATCCATGATACCAGTTTCAGCTTGAACCACAATCATATGTGAAAGACATAGGTCAATTAGGGTTTTGCAGCATCTGTATATGATTGTGTGTGATCCCATGTGATCTGAGTACTTGCAATCATACTGCATCTATTTAAGTACTCCACTTACCAATGGTCCATGGCCTATTTCCCATGATGATGGTTTGCACAATATCACACTGAATTGAGTAGGAAGTTAAACACTCTGATTTTTGGCAGAATGTTTTCCAGATATTTATCATATCTATACTATATCTATACTAATAATAATAATAATAATAACATCAATTTTCTCAAATGGAATGAGTCTTGGCCCAGCTAGGTTGCTGCTATAGTTATGTTAAACTATATGCTGCATGAGTAATCGGGTAATACAAAGATTTAAGAATGCTTTAAGTATGACTTGATATTTACATCTACTGACTTTACTTTTGGTTTCTTCTTCTCTGACGAACCAGCCATGGGATTAGAAGGCGCTGCACATCTTTGACGTATCTGTTGAATCCTTTTTCATCCCAGCTGTGTTATATCCATGGATGACTGATCCCCTACTACATTGCACTTCTAAACTGTTGATTGCACAGTGATGAGTAGATTAACCTATATTTAGGGGGTTTAAATACCTATGAAACAATGTTGTGGGGGGTTTTTTTTTCTACATGTGAGGAAGCATTACTATTTGATTTTAATTTGATTCTAATGCAGCCGACTGATCTTGACTGCCAAGCACTGTATGCACTATAGGAAATGGTGTTATGCTGTGGCTCAATTGGGGATAGGTTGACTCAGAGTTTTAACCACAGCCGTTTTAATGTATTCCACCTTTCCCAGTTTGACTTCCTTTGTTCTTTCCTTGAGCAACCTTTTCCCAGCTCTTTTAAGAGGCAATAGTAATTAATGAAACCACAACGAGCTCTCACTAGATTTTTCCCTCCCATGGCTACTGTCCTTCACAGATTTAGGGAGTGACCCGCCGGCGGTGTAAATCATTTTTGGTATCTGTTTTTTTAGATTCCACACCATTCCTTGTCCTCTTGCTTTAATCTAAATACTAAATTTTACTTCATCTCTAAACTATCTTCATGGTGTAGAGAATTGGTTTTCTACTGTCGTACATTATATTGTGATTTGCTTTGTCTTTGAGGGGCTTGCTCAGTGCTGATGTACCTGATTTAACTGAACCACGGTAGCTGACATCAAACTACTAGACACGCAGAGTCTGCTGACATCAAATGTCTCTAACACGTGAACAGAACGTGAACAGCACCTGATTAAACACCAAAAAAAGCAGATCCAATGTTTGCATATGCTCCCCTTTGTCTCCCCAGTGCATGTCAAAGCTGGGACTTGTGAAGTCATCGCGGCCCATCGTTGCTGTAACAAGAATAAGATCGAAGAGAGGTCTCAGACAGTCAAATGCTCCTGTTTCCCTGGGCAGGTTGCTGGGACAACGAAAGCATCCCCTTCCTGTGTGGATGGTAAGTCTACTTAACACCAACCACTTAACACTCACCACCACCAGTGCCTGGCATGTATTTTACAATTGCACTCTTGGCAGAGTACCCGAGGGACATTGAATACTGTGTCAATACCTCCACATGACAACCCAATCAATTATCAATTTGTATCTTTTTTCCTCTTTCTGTAACGTCTCTGTAATGTCAACCCCTTTTTTATTTGGGTTTGCTCTCCTGAATTCAGTGACCTCAGTGCTTAGATCTCAGGCATAATGTTTATTCCTTCCCTGCCAGCATACAAGCAGCCATGGCCTTTGAGACAATCTGCCCAGGCAGAAGAGTAACTAACCCTAACCCTTAATGCCCTGCCTGCTCTGAGGCAGCAGGTGGTGTAATGTTAAACTATGGACCTCATAGAATTCCAATTTAAATACCAATAATGAATGAAACTATTATTCCCATGAGTAAGGTATAACTTTAATTTCTTCTGAAAAAATTCAACTGTATAAAACAGAAAACTGCAAAAGGGTTTCCCAAGCAAATAATAATAGTGAATGTTCCATTATTTCCATCCAAAATCTTTTGATATTGAAGAAAAAATCCTTGCTTGTTTAATTCAGTTCTAATCTGTTGCCTGCCCAGCAAGAAACTAGCATCCCTTGTTTTATATAGCTCTTTTTTTCCTGGATTATTGTGTGTTCATTTTTCTTTTCCAGCATTCATAGTTTCCCAGAAATGGTGGTGCCAAATGCAGCCTTGCCTTGAGGGTGAAGAGTGTAAAGTTTTGCCAGATCTCAAGGGTTGGAGCTGCAGTACAGGGAACAAAGTCAAGACAACCAAGGTGGGTAAGGGCCCATGTAAACCGGTTATGAGGGTTCCATGTACAGTCTAATGCTTACTAGAGAGCTGAAAAAATTGGCTTTGAGTCAGGCGCCTCAAATGTGTACTGTCTGGGATTTGAAATCAAAGGCAATTGCTTAAGAAAAACAAAAACTAACAAGCTGCGATGGTAAATATTTGATCATAAAGAAATGGGATATATGATGTAAATGGGTATATGTATATATGGTTTATTTTGGCCCTGCCACCATTCAGCTGCCTGCCCATCAAGACTTAGGTGTTTTTGGATTCACAAATGCCGGACTTGTTTTTGGACTCACAAATTTCTTAAGCACCTCCTCAATCATTTCTATGAGTGGCAGATCTTCAGTTTTTTTGGGATAATAGCTGACAGGACCTGGGCTCCTTGGGGAATGGATGGTGCCAAGGTGTGATTTTGTTTTCTGCCCTCCTTTGGCTGCTGCCCCATTGTCACACCTGCTCTAGAGCATGCAGAGATACAAAATAAAGAAAAACCCACAATGTCATTCAGTTACATGCTGAACTATATCATGCAACTAATGACAACCCAATGGACAGCCCTTGGATACTATGTGTCTAGTACTATGGAATCAGCAAAGGTCTAGAATTTCTGGAATCGGCACCGTTGTTATCAACATTCCTGTCAGGGTTTTTGTCAAGAAAGCCCTACAAATTCTCTATAAGACGGGAGGGATGGTTAACACACACTGAAGCCTCACTGAAAACATGCAATCTGTGAGATGCAGATGATCCCTCAGGATAGTAGCACTTCACTTTTCATCCCAATCACTGCAATTAATAACCGCAGAAGACTACCATGAAAATGCACCACACGCCATGAACTGCCATAACCTTTTACCAGGAATTTGAGGCTGCTGCTAAATGCTCAGAAGTGAGTATTGCAACACTGGACATGCAAAATAGGGTTGTTAGATTGCATTTATTGTTTATGCATGGTACCCATTCCTATGAATTTCTCTTTCATTCTCTATGACAGGGGACACTCATGAACAACATTCAACTATTACACACCATTTGTCTGAACCGCACTCTATTGTTGCACTTTATTGCCTGGACTGAATCCCACAGTTCTGGTGTTTCACTTTCACTCACGGTTTGATGATGACTCCCTTCCTTCAATTTTCTCGGCTGTGACTTTCACTTGACACATTTGTGATTACTACTGAATTGCCTGCCAAATGTGCATACACAACGGCCCCCAATATCTGAGGTTTCATCTTGAAGCCATACTGGCACAAACAAATGGCTTATATATGTGTAGGGTAGAGATCATATTTTAAGCACCAGTCACATGTATGCGAGCCCCAGATACTTGGTTATTGGGTGTGTTGTTTGGGCCTTTTTTTCAGGGTACTTGCAGACCTGCCAACCTCTCCACATTTTGCGTAGCAAGCATGCATTTTAATGACAAACTAATGATATTATGTTATTAGTGATAATAACAATAATAATAACTAATAATATTAGTTATTATGATATTATTATCATACGATATTATGATTTAAAATATGCAAAAAGCCAGTATTTCTCCTTTTTTTAAATTAAACACATGATTGCGGTAAATCATGAATGAAAGGTAGCAGGGACTATGGAATTTTAGATCTGTTGAGGGGGGAGCCGGGGGAGGGAGGGTTCCCTGTCGGAAAAAAAGAAAAAAAAAAGCTTTGCTTTCCTACATTTAAAAAAAATTATATTTAGCAGAATGTCAACAACTAATACATGTATACAGCTTTCATCAAAGCTTTGAGGATTTTACTTCAAAATATTGTAACAATGGGCAGTTATACATTAATATAAACTAATAGAATACACAGGATAAATAAAAATAATGTCCTTTTTTCATTACGCAAAACAATTCACATGGTTGGCTGATCGGTTACTGTATTTAAGATCCTTTATAAAATGAAAGTAGGCATCCAATTTTCCCTATGAACAAATCCCTTTGAAAGCGTTAGGACAAAGGAGAGGACATGATGAGCTAAAGCTATTCCACTTACCCTGATGGCAACATCAGGCAAGTCACAAAACCAATTAATTTCCTTCCCGTCAGTCAGGTGTCTGAAACAAACAGCTGTTAAGGTTTTTTTTTATATTGTTAAACAGCTGAGGCTCTTAAAGGACACTTTTGTGCATTTGTGAAACGCATACTGCATGTCCTAATGGTGGAGGGGGGAAAACGATGCAGTGATTTAGGAATCTAAAGGGTTCATTTGAATGGGGTCAGCAACACAAACTTTGAAGGGTTAGTGTGAATAAATATTTTGTTACAAATGACTGTGTAACATGCCAGGGCGTGTTCAGGGGGTGAGCAGATGCTGTTCTTCACTATCATTTCTCTTCATGGCCATGTGGTGTTCTGTGCTAATTAGAAACAATTGCTAAGAGAATGAGTGATCTTTTACCGCTGTCCTACCGGAGATGTACCCTGATCAAACGAAAATTACCTTTGATGAAAATAACATCAATCAATCAATAAAGTTGTATTTTTTATTGCAAATATTTTTACCTACACAATTTGTAACAAAGAGCCAGAAAACCCAGAAAACCCAGAAAAAAAGCCAGAAAACCCAGTACCAAACTGCAAAATAATTCCCTGACCCCAGTGACAGTCGAGAGAACTGGAAAATGACGTAATAGCAGACACATAGAATGAAACTACATAAAAAATTTATCCCAGAGGAGCTGAGGAGGAGCGCAACAGCTTCAATCATTTTTCATTTAATGAACATCCCCTAGAAAAATTTGGAAATAGGTCGCTAAATACATTTTTCTTTAAAACATTACATTGTTTTCTTCATTAGTAACACGGCATAAAAAATAAAATAAAAACGATGGAAAGTGGTCGGGGTCTGTTACTTTAGCAGTACAATCACTCAGTGACACCACATCTATTACCCAATGCAAATCATAAAACCCTTTTTCTTTTGTGTACCTGTAGGTGAAAAAATCGTATATATACAATATAATATTGGTGCATTAAATGGTTAAAGACCCAATTCCGTTAAAACTGAGAAGTAATACCTTAGAATCAGCATGGTTCAGTATGGGTAACCAGTGAAAATGATTAGTCTGATGTGGAAATGTTATTATATATTTTAGCAGGTAAGGCTAAAAGCTTAACTAAATGACATGCAGCATAGATTTTGCTCTCTGCTGGCCGACACTGGGAGTTAAATTAAGTAATTAAAATGTCCATGATGTGTGGGGCCCTCTGGTAGAGGGGGGGTAAAAAAAAAAAAAAAAAAAAAAAAAGAGTAGTATCCAGAGGAGAGGGGTAGGGGCCCCGATGGCCGGAGTCCAGCCTAATGGTCCACTG
>JAOYSI010003560.1:0-15052 GCA_025775065.1 Hiodon alosoides
CTTACGTCTAGTAAGGATCCTAGCAGCTGCATTTTGAACAACTTGTAATGCATTTGTGGCTGTGTTTGAGCCACCTGTCTAGACCTAACAAAAGCGTGGATTAATTTCTCTGCCTTAAGTGTGCTGTTGTGGACTAATTCTCTCATACCATTAAATTTATGCTTCCCCGGTGTGGTATGCTCAGTCTTACTATCATGGTTTACAGAGGACTATTAAATGGTTGGGTATTTTTTAATCTTATAAGCGTATCATTAAAAACACAAAAAATCAATTGATTCTCTATATAGGGATACTAAACTCTACGGCATCAAATTAAAAAAAGAAAACGGGTTGTGGAAAGCCATGTGGTAGCCCAGATTGGTGATTTCACCTATGCCTATGCTATTTTACCTTATGCATGATGGCATAATCAGTATACAGCACCATTGAGGGGCTTTGGCTTTTGAGAGGCAAGTCTTGGATGGCTCTCGAGGAAAGCCTCAGGTGCACAGAGGAACCTGCAGAGGTAAGCACGGTGATGGGGATGGAGTGAGTCAGGGGAAACCAATGCATCGGTCAAACGTGACTGAGGTCAGCAGAGGCAGCGCCTCCGTTCTGCTTGTTCCTTCAACATGACTGCGGATCTTCTGCCCCCTGGGACTGCAGCATCCCATGCGTCACTGTGGCCTCTTCGCCTCTACTCGTCTCCTTGACCTTGACTCACGCAGCTGGGAAAGACTCTCCGTTTACATAGACACTCTGTCCACCCTGCGCCAGCAGCATTTTGTCTCCATTCACGGTAACCGTAGAAGAATCTTTTTTTTTTTTTAAATGCATAAAAAATACATCTGTATCATGTCAGTAGTAATAGATCCAGAGGCTGCCCTGCTGAATGGATATAAAGATGGATGGGACTGAGAGAGGGCTGTTTAGTGTGCAGTGAAATGGGGCGAATCCTTCCCCCGTCACAACTCAGGCTGCGCTTCCTTCAGCTGTTAAAGTGTGAGCCAGCAGAATGGGACTTGGATAGTAGGAGAAACTGGGAGTTAGCTGGAGAATTATGGTATGCCCAAGTTGATTTGCTGCAGTAAGGCGAAGACAACAGATCCTAGTAAGAAGGTCATGGACACCAGCAGGCATTATGTATACACAGATACATTATTTGATTATTATACTAAGTCAGATCCTATATTGCTAGTTATTTGCACAGCCTAAAACATAAAGCAGATGTTTTTTCTGGCATTTGATCTCTACATTATCGTGTATGGCAGCATGTGAGCTGCTTTGGGGTCAATTTAAACAGTGCTGAACACTGCTCTGGATCAGCACTTATATTTGTATACTCCATCCCACTGGCTTTTGAGAAAAATATTTAATCTGGAGGACATCAGAAGCAGGAGTGAAACATGTCCTTTTGTCTTGGAAGACTGGCTTCACTGTGCTGGACAGGTGACTGGAAGACTGCTGCCCTTTTAAGTGTGGGGGTGAAATTGGTCGCCCCGGGACGAGACCTGGGAAAAGTCGACCTTCAGCAGAAGAAGATGGGGAATGGTTGAAGGAGATTATAAATGAGGATGATTGATAGCCCATGGACACTGAGAGATGACTGGAGAGGTGGGAGAGACTGTGGCTCACTCCTCACCTATCTGGAAATGAAGGCTGCAGAGATTTTAAGCCCAAACCTTGCTTCCAAACTGTCCGCAGGTACAAGGACAGGGATGAAAACTGTTTATTTTTATGACATAGACAAAAAAACAAAAACGTCTCAAGTGTATAGAATCTCACTACTAACCTTTGAATCTTTATCTCTAGGTAAAGATACAAAGGTTTACATTCATACACGTTTACATGGGATGATTAAAAACACAGCCACATTTTCCCGAGCACCTCAGTTTAAAGCCAATAATGAATACTTAAGTGAAACACTTGCTCTGAAAGCCATTTGGGAACAAATATAAACATGTCAATAGCCCTAAAAGATTTTATCCCTTTTAGAAGACAATGGCATGACAGTACACATGACATATAATTTGGAATATATGAAAGAACTCAATAAACTGAGCTTTTTATACTACAAGGTGCCTCATTATTTTTACTTTACAAAACAGACAAAATTCCCTGTAATTCTGTTGAAGGAGCAAGACCAGATATCGTACGAAACATGAACAGTAGAACATGAACACGAAGGAAAGTTTTCAGCATATCAATTTTTGTGTCCTAAATGGGATTACAGCGAGCATGATGAGTTTTCAATCCATTTGATCAGAAGTCATATAATAATGATGAACCCTTATATTTACCCAGAGGCAGGAAGGGCTTAGATGAGGAGGATGCCAGTCTGCCAAAGTGGCATTCCTGCTAAAGAATTTGACACCTTTATTGGAGTTAGTCTTTACTCACCACCTAGCATTATGCTGGATTTAATGGCTGTACGTCAGTTTGGCCTGTACACTATGAAACTGATTTAATTTAACAGACAGCCGGTGTATGATTCTGGAGTTATACCTTGTCTGGATCAAAGACAAACGTTCTTAAATTGATTGATTGTGATAGCAGATCTCACACCTTCTATGTTTAGGATAGGAATAACCCCATAAGAAGCATCACATCAGTGTTGTAGGAGACAGGCAGCTCAGTGGAACTGAATGATAACAGATTTTAGTGAAGACTAGAATATTGAACTCCCGTTATTCAAATTTTTGTTCCAGTGCCACCTGCCTCAGAGCATTCCAATGTCCCTTCTCCTGTCTCCCTGCACCTGCACTAAGTGTGAAGATGAGCAGATAAAGTCCATGTGCTGATTACTGCTGACAGCCGCAGCAGGCTTCTTTGTGAGTGCTGGAATGACACAGTTAATTGTCCTGCTGTGCAGGCAATTCTTGCAGCAGGCATCGCCGGAAGCATTTGATATTGAAATAATGACGAAAAACTGTTTACTTTCTTTGCCTTCCCAAAGTGTGGGGTGCTTTAAAAAGCCTCCCAAGAGTTCATGAATAAACTCAGTCTAAACTCATGAGTCTCAGACGTATGTAACATTTCTGTACTCATCCTTCTCTCTGATATGGGAACAGTCAGGACCAGCAAAAGAGACTGACTCCTCTCTTAATCTCTGCTGAATCCTCTTCGAGTTTTAAAAATATATTTATTTTCACAATCCCTTCTTTGAGAAAGTATCGGGTTGTGCAGTGCAGCGGCTAGTGCTACTAGTGTGGCTCTAGTGCAGTGTTTCTCTGCACTGCAGCAGAGCATTAATCTGAGCTTGCTGTTTGGTTACAGCGTATTGATTTGCCTAAGCAGCTGTACCTGAAATAGCACCGCAGGGCACGGAAGTGCTGCATGGATTTGCGAGGATGTGCTCTTTCCTTGGGACTTGCAGAAAACAATGGGAGTCCTAAGAGCCTCTCTGCCCCATTCAGTCTACCCCCTGAGGCCCATGTGAGGGGACCTTTCATGTGGTGCACCGCAGAAGGTGGAGAGTGACAACTCCCTCTATTTTTTCGGGCTCAGCCTCCGAACCTTTGGTTTTCTACTTTAGACCAAGGGGCCCTCTATGGTAGTCAGCACTTGAGTAAAAACTCAGACCAGTCCCCTGAAACATGCACCCCAGGCCTTAAATAAAATAAGCAGAGTACTGTTAGTGGCCAGGATATTAATTATGTTTTCTGTGCCTAGCTGAGACTGACAAAGCCAAATGGTTTGCATTATCCTCCCTCTGGAATCCCGCCATGTGTTGGGCTGTGTATTTAGGGTACTAATCTTAATTTGCTCGGTGCAGCCAGCCCCCTGATTGACATCGCTGGGCGCCTTCATCTGGGAACAATGCAAATCCCATAATCCAGATATTTTTGACATGTGGTGATCAAAATTCAAGAAGAATGAATGTGTGCTATTTTAAACAAACACAAACACTATATATTTCAGAAGGGCTCACACACAAAAAATAAAACATATGTGAGAATGCAAGCCATTGCGATGATTCAGTTGTCTGGACTAAGCTGAGGGAAATATTTGCAACCATCATTGCTGGCAGTGTTTTTTGTAGGCCATTATTTTAAACATTGAAAGAGAAAAAGGCCAATGATAATTGGAAATTTGAGTGTAGGTGGCTGGATGTGCATATTATCATACTAGCACTACTACCACTAGCAGTCTGTATGATGGAAACGTCCACCCCTTAACCCTATTGTGAGCCTCCTGTGCCACTCTGGTGCATGTCGTTTGTGTTCTAGACTGTTCCTGCCTCATGTGATTACCGGTGAAGATACATATTCTCCCTCTCCCACTCCTTTGAAGAGTTTGTCACGTTTTGCTTTGTTGCCACGCAGACATAATTTGAGCTGCTTTTTTTAGGAGCCACAGAGCCATATCAAGCTGTAGTAATTTGGTTAAATTGGATTTTTGGCTTTCAGTGATTTTCCTATCATCGTGAGTGGGGGAGGGCCGGAGTGATGCAGGGCTGTAAGTGAATTTCGAGTGCAGCAATATTCACACTGCTTCAGATGAAAGACGGTTAAATCCAGGACCCTATCACCCTGCTGTCTGAAATTGCACCGGACCTGTCAAAACAAAAAAAATAGTGATACTCACAATTACAGGGAAAATCTAAAAATAGGGGTTGTTTGGCCCAGTCAGTCTCTCAAACAATCAATGGAGCATGCAATTTTGAAGGTGACAAATAGCCTGCTTTTCTGCATTAATTTTGCCCAGAGGTTGAATTCATGAATGTTTGACATTTAGGTATGAATACTTAGACATATAATTCTCTCACACACGGACGCACGCGTGCATTTGTATCGCACGCTGTAATATTTAGATATATTGTTTTTGACACTTTTGTCTCTTGTACATTTGTATTTTTTCAGCGTACTGCTTATAGTATCAACACCTTAAATATGCTTTCAGATGTGAATTTGTGCTTTGGGAGCTGGCAAAAATGAATGTAGGTTAGATGAAGCACAATATGCCTCTTCCTCTCAAACCCCTCTGATTACACCCTAGAGAAGGATCACATTGCACTGGGGGAAGAGGAGGGGGTGGTGTCGGCAGGATGAGTTGTAAATAAGGACAGTGAAGGACTTTGATCTCACAATATCCTTTTATGCACATTCTGCTTGATTTTGTGCTGTGGTTTCTGCTCCGAATGTCATTTGTATTGCTGGCTAACTGCTCGGTGCAAAAATAGCTCCAGTGAATGCTCTTCCCACCTAGTGAATGGAAGGGAAGGTCTTCTAAAACAGCCAATGGTGCTCTGAGGGAAATACGTTGACAGAGATACTGGATACTGGATACACTTGATATGTGTAACAGTTAGGAAACCCTTTTTTTTTTTTTAAGGGCACACCTTTTTGGCTTCAGAATAATGGTATCATTCATTTAACAATGTAAAAAAAAAATTGTTACATACACTGTACTCCGATCCATAACAACCAATGCCTTCTTCCGATTTTTCAGTCAAATTTCAACCTGCTCTTGCTTTTGCCATATGGAAAAAATTTGAATGACCTGTATCAAATTAGGTGCCATCATAACCATTATTCAGAAATTCAATCAATAGGTGTTGACAATGGGCAAAACACAAAGGATGAGACAAAAAAAACTATATAGGGGAAATCACTACGATAATAACAAGAACTCCAAAAACAATCATAATAAAAATTCCATAAAATCTACATTTCAAAACTAGTCATTTACAGTCAGGTCCAAGTTCAAATGGTGATTCATGTAAATACATTATTAGTTACAGTTAAATCATTCTGCACCTGTTGTACAGTGTGTGGTGCAAAATCTGTCTCTGCCTAAGCACTGTTTGATTTATTCCGTTAGATTTATCTGCTGCCTTAGATAAGACAACAGTGTCAGCAAAACAAACATTTTTTGTGGCAGTGCTTTGAGCACTAGCAGTGATAGTTGTATGGTGTTATATAAGGAGAGGTAATAGTAGTAATTACAATATACTATAGAGGCAGAACTGGATCATGTGCCCCTGCTAAACATGGTTGTTGTGGAGACGCATGTCTCTCTTGGCTGTGTAGGGAGAAAGGAGCATTAAGTTCTGAATGCTGACTAAGTCCCAGATGATGCTCTGATGGGCTCGTCTGACGGAGGCTCTGAAAATAGTGGTGGACATTTTTAGGTGTCAGCAGTTTATTTTATTTTTTATTTATCTTATGGAATTACCCTTAATGTCACTGCAGATATTTCATGTCACAAACGGATGCAGAAAACATTTCCAGCCGTGGCAAGACCTGACCTCTAAAAGTCCTGCTTCAGCAGGAGAACTCGCGATCTGTCATCATGCTATACCAGTGCATTTGAAATCAGGACACTGATCCTGCAAACTTTTCCACTGACCGAGACGGCCCCTTGTGAAAAATGCATACCTCGCAAGTCTTAAGTTTAGGAAAACCGCAACACTCTTACCAATGCTGTCGAACATAGTGTTCTTGCCACAATAGTTATGCCCTTTAAATTGGATTATTATCTTTATTTGCAGGTAACAAATGTGTAGTCACTAGCACTGTAATATCTGAAATACTGTGAGATTTCTTTGCATTACAAATAGGGTGTCCCCCATACTAAACTGACAATTGCTCTCAATTCTGGGTTGATTTTGTGTTAATTTACACTGTACAATTGACCTTTGGTGCCTGGAAATAGGGAACATTACATAAGCACAGAGAATTTTGATACGGTTTGCCATTTGATATGACTATGCATTACCCATGAACCCTGGGTCCTTGGGTATCAGGAAGTGAATGATTGATTCCTATATAGACCATGCATGTGCACAGACTCTGTAGAAAGCAAAGTGCACAAGCAAGGCTCCCAAGGCAACAAGGTGTCATTGGCAGTTGTTTATCACTCGCTCATTCTTTTCTGCTCGGTTCCCGGGAGACAGGTGAGCCGCGCACTGCAGCTCTTTGAACCCCCCCATGGAAGGGTGTCAGCTCCTGAAGGATGAGGTCGGTTTGAGAGGCACTCAGTAGGAGCGATGAGCGCTCTTTCCCTGACTCCTCCGAACCTCCAGGGTGTGCAGGAAGGAGACCTGAGAAAACAGAAAGCCTCTCACCATGTAGGCCATGCTGTACTTCCGTTTTATTTTATGGATAAAAACCTTACAACAGAGAAGAATTTACTTTTTTTTCTTCCCTTGGAGGGTGATGGCTTTTTAAATTTATGTTCTGAAAAAAGGGCCATTGGTATGAGTGTTGTTTTAAAGGTTTATCACCATGATCCTGCCTTAAATTCTACCTTAATCAATTACTAAGGATCCTAAATTGTAAAAATTGTTAAATATGATCGTTAAAGATTTAAGGTGGAGAATTAGATGGCTATGCTCCTAGAAGTGTTCTGATACTTTATATTTCAAAAGAAACATCATAGCTCAGAACAACATAACTCCAAATTAATTAATCGTATCATAAATCACTTTTGATTAGGACCCTCAAACCACCCATTTTGGGTTGATATCAGCTCTCATCTTTGAATGGACTCTGAGGTTCAAACCAAAACTAAGGACGACTGTCATTAAGACAAGAGACCAACCATACCAGGTAGCACAAAATCTTCATGCCTAAAGGAGCTTGTATCTAATGGATCTAATTTATGAAATTTCAGTCTGGAATTAAACTCCAGCATGTGTAAGTGGATTACATACACCTTTAATTAATCTGCACAATAAGTCACATTTTGCACAGCTTAATTTGTCTGTAAAAATGAAGGATTTATTTTTGTTGTTAGAATGGAACTCCAGGTGAGATAGGTGAGAAGCAGTGTGTGGGTGTGAACAGTTGCCTTCTGTAGTCAGAGCAGCAGTCTAGTGAAGAGGGGACACTGTTGCCACATCAAGCATTCAGGAAAATGCTTCAGATACAGAATTGATGAAAGGTTATCCATCGCAGCACCAAGTCACCAAGTGTCAATAAATCCAGTCCAGCTTGCTATTTTGGCCGCCATTTGCTTATTGATCACAACTTTTCATCAGGCCCAGTTATTGAAGAATCCCTCAGAATCACACATAAATCCAGGGACAAGTACCTTGCTTGTAATAACTCAAGGACATGACGCACTCGCGCATTCCACAAGTCAACCTTAACCTGCGACACCAGAGCCAGGGGCTGTAAATCCACCGAACACTCATGATGGATTCATGTGCAATCAGGGCAATGGTGTTAATGGCTGAGGACTGACAGGTTAATTTCAGTGTGCAGTTTAAGCGGCATGTTATCCTGACCCTGAATGTGGCCACTCTCCACCGTGATGAAGAGTTTAAAGGGGCAAATGTGCAAACCCTCATTAGACGGAATTAACAGATGTCCTCCCCCACTCAACAGACATTGTCCCTCATTCTCTTTCGTTATTAATTTTGGGATGCTCATACTAGTGTTCATTTGGACTCGGTTGTTCATGTTATCCTATAATATAATCATGTGTACCTTACTGTTTGTAAACAGTTTCCCCCCATTAACTTAGACATGTCTTTTAATAATAAAATAAAAAGATTTCCAACTTTAAAAATTGTACTTGCAGGGCTTATTTAAATGTTAAAATATACGACAAATTTTCATACTTGGTAATGATTCTTTATTAAACCTTAATTCTTTGTTATTTTTATACAGAATGCTTAACTGAGGGAATCTGAGGAATAATATGATTTGATTACTTACAGTTCAGTGAAAAAGTATTTGCCACCTGTCTGATTTTCTGCAATTTGCCATACATGAGGTAGTAAACCAATTATTAGATGAAAGGGACCTCAAGTGAACAAATAACATTTAGATATCTATTTACTAATTGTGAAAAAGCAATCACCCCTTTAAACTCAATAATTCGTTATGCCAACTTTAGCAGCAATATCTGCAACCAAACACTTCCTGCAGTTATTGATTAGTCTCTTACAGCACTGTGCAGCACAATTTTGGCCAACTTCTCCATGCAGAACTGCTTCAACTCAATGACATTTGTAGGGTTTTGGAACATAAATTTCCTATTTCAGTTCCTGCCATGACATCTCAATGGGGCTGGTTTAGGTCTGGACTTTTTATTGAATTAACTCTATATACTCTATATACTAAATATTTCAAATGTGAAAAATGTTGAAAATAGTTTTCTTCTCTGTACTGAATGCTGTTTTTGGATTGACTCTGCCAAACATTCATTCAATATGAGAAATATATTATTTAATAACGAGACAATTCATGCTATGGTAAGGCATATCATCACAGACTGGACTTATTTTCCCCATCAAAACAGGCTCCAAGACAAACTAAATGCCTATGAAATGCTAAAAGGTTGCAATGGATGAAATGAAAAGATTTTTAAATATAGTCTTCAGTGGAGCATACAGAAGAAGCTTATACTTATTACAAACAACAGAGTTGTGATTTCCCCTCCAGCTTCTTAGCCTGCATGTCTTGAAGTCTGAAGTCCCTAAATATTCACCAGATTAATGCAGGAGGAGAAAGTGTTGATCACAGAGGTGCAGGTGCTGGGATGTACACACAGATATTGGGCAATGTGCCTTACTCCTTTCTTTGTTTACTCAGTACGGTATGCCATGGATGGTGAATGGCTAAACTAGAGATGTAAACCCTTTCAAAAACGAGACTTGCAGTGTAAGGAATAATTTTCAGTGTAATCCACTTTACTCTTTCTCAGATAGTGCATTCTCAAAATCCTTTTACTCTAAGCCTACTTTACAACCTTTAGCATATATCAACAAGGTTTTCGAAGAATTAATCATTACCCAAACACACCAGACCTGTGGGTTACCTACCATGCACCCATCCATAAATGTAAGTTTGGAACCTGTATCTTCTATGTAGAACAACACATAATTAAGACTAGGACTTTAGCAAGCCTATATTCCACATGCATAATTGAATAAGTTGTCTTGCAAAGAAACATACTGGATATTTTATCTGGAATCTTTAGTTGAATGAAAGGCAGGACAGTCTATTAATTGACTTTTGAATGAATTTTTGCAACTTGATGAAATTATGTTGACAAAATTACACAGATACTGCTGGGAGAGTACATCGATTATAATTGCACTATATTCAGAGTATGCTGCAGCAAGCTGCTTATGCGCATGAAGGGTAGGGCTTAAATTAGCTATTTCTGCATGCTAATCAGGATTGAGCAAACAGGCTGATAAATCTGAACATCAACTGTAAAAGCTGAGCAGTAGGTGCAGCTGACTACGAGCCATCAGCTTACAGTCACTTACTGTTAGGAAAAACACACGCCACGTTACCCAAGAGAATTTGCCTTGCTTATATCCCAGTATGGTAAGTAATCCATCGTGAGCTGTGTTTTATGGTAAAATACCTTTCCCACATTAATGACTCAAAACCAGCTTCTACTTGGTGGGGACCTGTCCCATAAACCTCAGCTTAACACTTCAAGGTCCACCCGTGAAAAAAGTCTGCAGCTTCTGGACTGTTCCTCAGATTTGGACCCCCTTGGAATTCATCACAACACCATCTTTTACAGAATACTGTAGACCTGGATGGGTGGGAGAACAGTCCCTACAGTAGGTCAGTGGAGGTAGGTTCAGAAGACTTTAGTCTCTCAAGTATGAGATGAACAAACTGCCTATAGTGCCTGAGGATGGATGCTCACAGATATAATACCCCACTGCCCATCTTACAGTCTGTAGGTGCACTAATCAGGACATGGATGTAGTTGTCATTCATGCATTTTCAGGGTCAAAAGAGGGAAATTCATGGGGAAAGCTCGCATGAGCTCGGGAACTGCAACGCTTATACCATTAATATGTGAAATTACATATGAAAAAATTTGAGTTACCTAGGCATTCAAAATAAATTATGTTCTTTGCTTGAATAAGTTTTCTAAAATAATTTCTTATTGGACAATTGTACGCAATCTCCTATTTGTTTGGTGTCCATAATTACCTGGACCAGCTCAGACTTATTCTTTAGCCTCATTACTGCCTGAAAGATATGAGGTGATAAATTTGAGATCATCATTTAAGAGACAGTCATGGGGATGATGCCAAAAGAAGGCATCTAGGATTTGGCCTCCAGAGGGCTAATGGTATAGATTGCAGGATGTGAACAGTGTTTTTTATTGAGTTGCAGGCACCCTGGCTTTGTTCAGGACCTATCTTGCTCTGGATCTTACGAGCATTGCTGGAGCCCATCCAACTCCAGCTCCTCCCCCGGTCTCTTGGCAGGTCGCTGCCTTTGTGTCCTGCTTGCTTCGGTCTAATCTGAAATACTGCTTGAAAAGGACTGATCAACAATTACTTTCTAATTAATTGTAAAACAATGCCACTGAAACATTGTGGTCAACGTCTCTTGCCAATCTACTGAAATCTGTTAATTAACATGGGTAAAAGCCCAGGTCTGAAATGAAAATGAAACACTGACCCACTTGCTGATCCGTAAATTTAAAACCTTTGCTAATATGGAGTTGTGTTTTGTTTTAGCCTGTATGTCTCCCTATGAAACAAATTAAGCTATGTTAAGTGGGATTTAAACAGTGATTTGGGAACTAAAATATTCCAAAAACTTCTTTGATGTGATATTAAAAAGGGAACAAATCCACTTACTTTCACGTCAGTTGTAAACGTGACCCTTCCTTCACCCCATCTCTACCTCTGTATGGTGTCCAAGCAGAAGCTTTATGACCTCATGTAGATGCCCCGGTGTGCGTCCTTGCCTCATCCTGGTAAAGGAAATTCCTTTCATTTCACTTAACCAGCTCTTTTTGCATAAATGATATAACACTCAGTTTATATCAAAGTATTTTGTTTCATTTTTTTTTGTTTTTTTTGTTTGTTGACTGATTTGTGAGGCCCAATGATGCCTGTTTAAGCAATGCGTTAATGGAGTACTGTGCTCATTTTCTGGGTGTACCATATTTAAAATCTTTCTGGTAGAGCCAACAAGAAGATAAGAAGAAAATAACTTATCTTAGTTTAAATTTAATTTCCATATTTCCAAAATAAGCTGCAAGGAGCAGATTACTTATGAAATTTTAATGCGAAGACTATAAGTGGAGGCAGTTTAAAGTGCCATGACCCAGTTATGTTTTTTTTTACTTCCACAGCTATCTGATTGAAGCAGAAGAGATTAATCACTTCAGAAGAAAATGTTCTGCTGTCCTTAAAATAATGGCTGATTGATGTCTGTTAGATGGGTATTAAATTCACACTAAGCAATACAATAAGAAATTTAAAATCCTTTCAGTCAAATTGCTTGGCCTATATCAAGTCATAGTAATATTGAAGAATTCTGAGGACAAGAATTTTTTTTTTTTGGATCCAAATGGTTATGTGATGCCTTGCAGGTCCCAGAAAAACGGGAAACACATTTTAAGTGCACTTCATAATTAATTGACAACCAATTTATAACAAGTTTCTATCTTGGGTGCTGGAAAAAGACAGTGTGGTGATGCTGTACAACAGTAGTTATATTTTATGTTTGTTTCCATATATATGTTTAATGATGATAAATGACTACCTCACATGATTCAAATTACAGTGGAACTATATGTTTATTTGAAGTTGCCCTGTGTGGAGAAACCTGTGGAAAAGACATGGTCAAATTTAACAGATGCATGTGCTTAACTGTCTACCATAAGAAGGAGCTAGTACTGGCCACTCAGTATATATGCCATCGAGATGAATATGCTGATGCAATGCTCTTGTCTGCGAGCTGCCATGTGCCGAAAAATGAGAGAAAAGCTGTGCAGATGGGGCAGTGATATTTTGTTGTGGCTTCCTGTTTGACAAACATGCCATGGTGGGATTGGCTGCTGGGGGCGTGCCAGGAAACACAGAGAAAAACAAGGCCAATGAGAGGAGTCCACAGTAGACAGAGGGCTGACAGATGAGCTATGTAGAGAGGAAGGACAGAGCCTGTGCACAAGCACAGTATCAGATTTACAAGCCTGAGTCTGCTTGCATGAACAAGAGAGGGAGGCAATACCCTTGTACGCACCTCAACTTGCAGGGCAGTCACAAACCAATATTGGATTATTCAGTTTTTCCACCGTTTCTCCCTTTTTTCAGTGCAACAAGAAAGACTGCATGCATTGTATTTGCCCATTGTGAATTGCTTTTGTCTCTTCATCAATTATTTAGCAGGCAGAACTTTGCTTACAAGATGATGCTGATTAATAAGTAAAAGCAAGACTCTTTGTGCCGAGACAGCTATACTATAAATTAATGAAATTACTGTGTTTTTGAAGCTTAATTGGAGACTTCAGTTTTGTAATTCTCAGAACTATAATGAACTGCAAGTGAGTGAGTCAATGTTGTGTACACGTCAGAAAAAATCTCCCATCCTGTCATGCTAACCAAAGTACTCTGTATGACCTTGCCTGTGACCATTGCTGTTCTGTGGACATTAAACATAAACATTCCCTTCTCATTCATTTTTTAGTATGCCCATTAAATACTATTGAAAAGACCTCTTTTCCACATTGTAGTTTCCTTGAATAGCGGTGGTTACGATAGCCCCATTTACTGTCCCTGAACATAGATAAATTTATTGAACACTTCATAGTCAATTTCCTGCGTGAAGCTTGTCTATCAATAGAAGCAATAGACACAGCGAACAGATTGGACCTGATAAACCCATCAATCGTGTTTATTTTCCAAAGAATTAATTTTATCGAGGTGCCATGCCAGGGAGCCCTTTTACTGTGATTTACTCCCCTGAGGTGCTTGGTGAACACATTTAGCACCCAGAGGGAATTTAAGTTTGATGCACAGTCTGATAAAAGACCACCACTGCCATGACATCTCCCCATCGCCACATGTTCCCCCTTGATTCCTTTGCCTGATTATGCCATTGCATCTTTGCACCCTGTCATTCTTAATGAAAACCAGGAGTTCCATGACAACCATACAATTAACTGGATTGATGAGCACCAGAACATCCTTTAGCCCACTGAGAGGCATCACGACCGAAAGATGGGCTGGAGAAGTCACAACACAGCCCAATGTGAAGGGGTGCACCCCAATCCAAGCATGGGGTGATGAATGCCTCTCTGTGGGCTAAGTGTAGGCTGGGCAAGTCATCCAACAAACTCATCAGTAAAACGGCCCCAATCAGCTCATTACGACACGCAGCTTGGCCACTGGGGTAGATAAGCCTCACCGCCACCTTTTACTGAATAACAGGGAGTGAGGGAAGGAGGGGTTATTGGGGCATCTACTAAGGCTGATTTTGTGTGTGTGTGTGCGTGTGTGTGTGAGTGGGCAAATGTTTTGTCTGTTTTGTAACGGCAAGCTAGATGTCAAATATTACTCTCCCTGGAATAATTCACTAGAATTAGCATTGAATTAGTTGATGCTTAGAACACCCCACGTTTGATTGGTCTTGAGCTAAGAATTTATCACTTTATAACTAATGAAAGCATGGGGATCAGAACTGCAAATGTATTTATTAGCTAGCAATGTGCAACAGTGTAACACGTAGAGACAGAAAGCTAGCCCCACAACTATCAAGGAGATGGTGGAAAAAAATTCTGGCTCGCTATATAATACAAGTCTGCTGTTTATGGATGGTAACCTTGGGTGAGTTTTGAATACAGTTTTATTTCCTGAACAATTTCAGCAACACGTTATTTGATATATACCTATGTGATGTTCGATAAGTTTTCATATTTATTTATTTTTATGAAAACTACAAAAAAGTAGAAGAAAAAACTACACTCTCAAGAGAAAAAATATTGGTATCAGAGGGATTAAAGAATTCCTTTGAGCTGTCTGTCCAAAAAATAAATAAATAAAAAAAGAATGGTATCAATAATTATCTGCTGGAAAAATAATTTTCTCCTAAAACTTCTTCACAAGAACCTATTCTCAAGTTATGAGCTGTATTGCGCATATGTAAACATTTAGATCACTTCCTAACAAAAACTTTCTTGAAGAATCTTTGAAATTCAAAAGAGCTTCAGATAGATGCCGAACCTTTATTCATCTGCATATAGCGGTATGTAAGACGGCCAAACGTCTGAGACAGACTGTAATTTACTCTGGCCCCACTCCCACTTTTAGAGGTGATGAGATGTACAGCAGACTCTCGTCACTAAATCG
>JAOYSI010003561.1:0-15052 GCA_025775065.1 Hiodon alosoides
ACACACACACTCACACACACACACACACACACTCACAGACTCACACTCACACATTCACAGACACACACACACAGACATACACATACACATATACACACACAGACACATACTCACAGACACACACACACTCACTCACACACACACTCACAGACACACACAGACATACACATACACATATACACACACAGACACTTACTCACATACACACACACACACACACATACACACACACATTAACATACACGCACACAGACACAGACACATACTCACAGACATACATACACACACACACTCACTCACTCACACACACACACACAGACACATACTCACAGACACACACAGACATACACATATACACACACAGACACATACTCACAGACACACACATACACATACTCACAGACACACATACACTCACACACACACACACACACGCACACATTCACAGACACACACACACAGGCATACACATACACATATACACACACAGACACATACTCACAGACACACACACACACTCACTCACACACACACTCACAGACACACACACACACAGGCATACACATACACATATACACACACACACATACACACACACATTAACATACACGCACACAGACACAAACACACACAGACACATACTCACAGACATACATACACACACACACTCACTCACTCATACACACACACATACACACACACATTAACACTCACTCACTCACTCATACACACACACATACACACACACATTAACACACACGCACAAACCTGGAAACCTGCAGGAATAAAATCAAAGCCATAAAACGATGCTCGTTGCTATTGGGGATTTCTCGGATCACTCTGAGACAGTTTGCACTGTTTATGTTAACAAATCCACATTTTGTAGTATTACAACTTGGTATTCAGTTGAATTTTATTGGGATTTTTACCCATTTAATTCTTAGTTGAAACACTACATAATGTGGGGTGAGTATTCATGCAAAGCACTGTTGTGTTGGTAACTCCTGGCAAGGCCGAATGGCCTGGAGATAAGTCCATTAATCGACTGGGTGCTCAGAGAATGCAAATCATTCCGCAGGAGACGTTCCACTTTTTAAAAATTTGTG
Source organism: Hiodon alosoides (assembly GCA_025775065.1). Lineage (NCBI taxonomy): Eukaryota > Metazoa > Chordata > Actinopteri > Hiodontiformes > Hiodontidae > Hiodon > Hiodon alosoides. The sequence continues at coordinate 1,107 of JAOYSI010003561.1, forward strand.
TTTTACTTAAGTCTTAAATAAAGTTGATATGTATATGTATACGTATAGTATTCGCCTTTTCTTTTGTGGTTTTGAGGTCTTGATATACTCTTTCGCCCGCTGTCTTGCACAGGTGCACCCACTCAGAGCAGCCCACTTCTGGCCTCCCTGCCTGTCCCAGGACGCCCTCTGCAGTCCCAGCTAGACCTCAAGCACTTCCTGCCCTTCCGTCTAAATGGCTCCTCCCCCCTAAGCCTCTTTCCCAACTTCAACACGGTGAGTCCTGCTCTGGCACTGTTAAGGCATGTTCCATGAGCCTAGAACAGATCAAACAGGCACAGCAGAATTGTTGGTCACAATTATGCCTCTGGTCATACAATGTACCTGACATCATCACTATTTGATGTTATTCTGCACGCGTTCCTTAATGTCTATATTCTACGCTGCTCTTCCAGCCATCTGACCTTGTTGATATCCAGCGTATGGTTCATTAACTTATGTTTGTCACAGTGCACTTAGTAATCTTAATTAAAAAAGTAATTCTTAGAATGTATTTGTTTAATAGTTTTGCTTGGTCAAAATATTTTTTTCCAATTCCTCTACCCAGAATACTTTATTATTATTTTTATAATTATTTATTATATAAATACCCAGTATTTATTATGATTGACAGATTATTACTCAGAAGCTTTTTTTCCAAAGTGGGTGCCTTGAAATACCTAGTAAACTAGACTAGGTTTGACTAGGGTAAACTAGACTAGAACCAGCTCCTGGTCTGTCAGCTGCTCCATTGTAATCCAAAGGGGCGTGTACCCCTTCCCTGCCTCCTCTGTCTCATCAATGTTATGTATATCTACCACCACCTCTGTAATGAAGCGGCATTCACAGCAGCCTTGCCTGCCTCATCATGTTCTCTAAATGAGAATTTAAAGGGGAATTCGTTCATCAGATAAGTAATCCCTCTCAGTAAGTTGGCATGGGACTAGAGGCCGCTGAGTATTGGCTCCAGGACTACTGCCGCAGGGTTGTGTGCATTTGCATATAGGTGTGTAGGTGCACACAGTGTGTATTAATGTGTTTCTGTGACTGTGAGACCATGTGTTCTTGTGAGCATCCGTGCCTGCATGTGTATTTGTATGTGTGTGTGTGTGTGTGTGTGTGTGTGTGTGTGTGCAAACCGCAGAGCTGGAGGGTCAAGGTGAAATCCTAGCAAATGGACCCTGCCGATCCACTGCCTGTAATGGAAAGGCTGTGCTTCACCAGATTGACGCCTCTTCTCCAACCTGTGCCTATCCCCTGCCTGTACCTGCTGCTGTTGATTAGCATGCGGCCCAGGCAAATTCTCCCGCGAAGAGCGGTGGTCAGAGTGGGAGAGACACAGCTGTAGCATTAATCATTCCTCCCCCATTCCACCGTGCCGCCACCAGCTCGTGTTGCTCAGGTACGATAGTGCTTGCCTTGTCCTCGGTGTGCTGTAAGATGAATGCACCTGTTTCTGAAACTAAATAGCTTCCCCTATCCACGCCCCACCCTCCCTCTGCCCACCACTACCACCACCTTCTGTCGACATTCTATAACTGCCTCTGACTGCACCCACTAAGAAGCCCACCACCCTTTAAACTACCCTTCTTTGAATGGCTACAAATGAACAAAGGGCACATTATTTGAATTCCTAAAGCCAGGACGTTTGTGAAAGATGCCTGAAGGGTATTATTTTTAAAAAGCTGATTTCCGGGGGGGGTCCCCCTTCCCCCTGTCTTTGTTGGGTTGACCAACACCTTTGTCCTCAAACTGAAAACAAACACGGGCCCTGTTACACCCAGGGGATCGACAGGCTGTGGGTGGAGTCTCAGGGGATTGAAAATTATACTGCTTACATACTGCTGTTCAATATTGCTATTAGAGAGAAAAAAAACCTGGCCTTGATCACGCAGTGGATTAGTTTGCAGAAACTGGGGGTCACTACAGGGTCAGCTTTCTGGAAACTATGGATGATATAAATACGCACTGAATGTGAAGGTCACAAGTTGACTCAACCTCTTTATTACCAGGTGTAAGCAATTAGACGTTCTGGCATCTGTTAGAGGTGCTTAGGCCTGAGGTACTCATGAGGCATGTGATGGAATGACAATGTGGGCCAGCGCACAACCAACAAAAAGTGTTTGCCATTTTGTGCTCTCTCCATCCTAGCGCAGCCAAATGGGAGATGGATCTGTTTTCATGGGGATATGGGGTTTTCCGCAAGAAAAACCTTCTTCGCATTTCTCTTCATTCCCTACACTGAACATGAATAGCTATTGGTGGGGGGCTGTCCTTTAGGGAGAGGTCCGTCGGGATTGTTCTATTTGACATAATGCAGATGAACACACAAGTTAGGCTAACATTATACATTATACAATGACCTAAGCATTTTTATAATCATTATTATTTACCCAAGGGCTAGTTAAGGAAACACTGGTTATTTCTCATTTCATTCTCAATGGAAATACGGTGGCGTAGTGGTTAAGGGGATCAGCTTGTAACCAAACAGGTTCTGGTTAAAGTCCAACCCCTGTTTTACCCTTGAGCAAGGTACTTAACCTGAATTATTTCTGTGAAATCTGGCAGGGATATTTGTGGTTAAATGTAGAGATTTTAAGCTGTGTAAGTCGCTTTGGATAAAAGCTAAAGTTTATTTAGCATAACCACCATTCTAAAATGTTGATGTAAATATATTTTATATTTATATTTAAATTTATATTTAAAGGACTCGGATGCACATGTATGTAGTGAAGGGCAGAGGCCATGCTGTGGACTTCCACATAAAACCCTTACTTTGAACTTCTATGTATTCTTACTACATCTGTATTGATGGTGATGGCCAGTGTGAGGTTGAGTGGTGATGGCTGTGTTCTCATCTCCTGTAGATGGACCCGGTCCAAAAGGCTGTCATCAACCACACCTTTGGCGTGCCGCAGCCTCTGAAGAAGAAGCAGATCATCTCCTGTAACATTTGCCATCTCCGCTTCAACTCTACGGTCAGTAAGTCTGCTGAGCCTCCCCACCAGTCTCTCTGCTCTCCTCATGTTTCCTCTTTGTTTCACTGTCTGTTTTTTCGTTTTGTTCTTTTGTTAGATCTACACAGTCATGACACTTCATTTATTCCTTCTCCTGTCTTAAGTTGACATTTCTGTATTAAAATATCCAAGAGATTCAAAGCGATCCATTTCCCTTTCAAATACGAAATATAAAAAATCTCTCATGGGTTATTTTCCTTTAAGGACCCAGAATTCTTAGCTGTTCTGATTCTATACCAAATCATCAAATCGTGAGATTGCTTACTGTCATGTGACCGCAATGCTATGAAATCCGGAGGCCTAAAAATCTGAGCAACAGATGCAAAGTGCTTTTAAATAGAATCTTCTGTGTTGTCTCTGTAGCCAGTGCAAGTTTCAGTGCTAGCTAACAGCTTCACTGACTGCTAGATTAGTCTCTGCCTGGAGCTAATTGGTGATGTGATGCTAGAGGTACATACTCAGTGTTATTTTACATGTGATCGTAGTATTGTCAATAGATTGTTGATGCATTCAGTGCATCTAGGTCAAAATAACAGGTACAAAAGTCAATTAATTCCGTGCTATTCGACGCATTTGGGGTTTAGTCGACGCATCCCTTATTCCATCGTTGCGTAGCATCGTGGCAATTTCTCTTGTGTTCACTGCCTTGGCCAAGAACATGCCTTGTGTGCTCTTGAAGACCCTCTTGCTCGCATGGATGGACTGACAACTTTTGTTGCCCGTCTAATGAGCACCCTAGAAGTGGGTCCCGAGCGTGTACCCACGGAGTGGATTGATTAATAATGGGAGCCAAATGTTTTCCCCCCCGTTGCGGAGCAACACCTTGTCTTCCAATTGCAGCTTTCACCACTCCGGACTGGTCTACTGCAGAAAAGGCAGAACTTGTTAGTCTTTGACAACTAGCCTGTGGTGACCATGGCTGCTTCCCCCTTGCACCTGGACGTATGGAAGGAAATAGTCATTTTGGTAGCACCCTGCCATGGCCCCAGAGATGCGGGTTCCACACGCACAAAGTGGACAAGATGGGCCTCGTCCACTTTACATCAGTAGGATTAGCTATTCAGGCGCTGATGTTGCCGGAAAGCTTAACACTGTTATCCAAAGACGGCAATTGAAGCCTCTGCATGTGCCCTCTTGGTGGCATTTCATTCAAGGCTGTTGTCCTCAACTGGAGTCAGTCTTGGTCCTGGCAGAGCTCCAGCTGATTATAAGGATGCTCCTTAAGCTGGTGAAGCTCAGCAGCCTGGTGACTGGGAGCAGCCTTAGCCGCAGCTTAACAACAGATCCAACGCTAACTCGTCAGCAGTCTTAGATGCCGGGTTCATTACGCCATGCACATTTTGCCCAGCAGTGGAAGATCTGTTAATGTGTTCACTGGATGGCAGGGAATTGACAAAGGCCTTTGCCAAGATAGCAGGCGGCGGGTATAACCGAGCAAACCCGAAAACTGAGCACAATGGTGCTCCCAGGGTCAGCCCCGGCCCTAGGGGATGTTTTTGAGTCTTCAGTCCTTTTTGGAGGAGATCAGGGAGATGCACATGTTTTCCTGGAGAGACAATATGACTATGGTCGTGGTGGCATGAGGTCGGTGGTTTGTGACTAAGATTCTGCTCTGGTCTCACATGCATCTCTTCTCGCTTTGGGCAGTGCATCTGCCAACAGTGAAAAACACAGCTGCAGCTTACACAGAAGACAATGCACTCCCCCATCTGTTCTTTACAAAAAAGAGACACTAGTTGTCTGGGCGTGGATGCGTTGGCACATGGTCACCGACTCTGCTTTATACATTTCCCGCTGGTAGCACTGTTTCTGCTATGCCTACAGTGATAGTGGTGGCGCAGGAAAGCATGGTTTGCATCTCCTGTGCAGACCTCCATCGCCGAGACCTTCTCAGTCAAGCGCAGGGCACCCTATCGCACCACAACCCATCCAGCCTATAGGGTTTAAACCTTGAACGGTTCAAACTAGGTCATCTAGGACTTCCTGAAATGGGGATTGACACACTTCAAAATGCTGGGGTAGCCTCCACTTTCCCGTATGCCTACAAGTGGGGTGTGTTCCAACACAAGCGAAATGAGGATACTACCACCATGACAGTGATATTGCAGTCCTTGCAGGACTTGCTGGATGAAGACACTTTACATACTAAAAGTGTATTTTGCAGTTATCTCCACATCTTGCCACATGAAAGTTTATTCTCTCCAAGAGCCTGTTTTCAGTAAGTTAGTTTCTAAAAGGGGTTCAGTGGCTAAGGCCACCGAGGAAGAACATCGTTCCCTAGTGAAGGCTAACTGTCTTGCTTCAAGAACTGATAAAACCTCACTTTGGACCTATTTAATCTGCAGAACAGAATCTTTTATCCTTTAAAACAGACTTTTTGTTGGCAGTCACCTCCGCCAAGTGGGTTATTGAGTTGCAGGCGTTGTCTGTGTCCAGATCTTGTTTGCTTTTTACACATAGCAGATCAAAGGAGGTCTTCTGTCCACCATCCTTCCAATCAGACAAAGTGTGTCCTCCAAGTACTGTGCCAAGTGAGAGCATTGTCATTTTATATGGCAAGAACAGAGAGCTTACACCAGACCAAACAGCTGTTCATCTTGTGGAAAAACAGTGGGTAGGGGATCTGGATCCCAGTCCTTCCCCACACATGTTCACTAGGTTCCGTTGGTTTAACGTCATGGATGCCCTAGATTTGGAAATGTGTGTTGAGGCCAATGCCTTACCGCCCAGTAAAGGTGAAACTGTCTTTTTCGTCATTTTACTGACATCATTCAGCTCTTGTACAGCTATATGCTGTCCTCACAATAGATTGGGTATACTTACCTATTAATGATGGTTCATGTTTTATATTTTATAGGGAACGTTGGGTTATTACAATAACCATTGTTCTCCCGAAATACAGATATTAACCATTAGTCTTAACTGTAGCTATGGTGCTGCAGTGGCTCAGAACTAAATTAAGCAAAACTGTCATGGCTGCTGGATTTGATAAGATTGTGGTCACATGAAAGCAAGCGCTCCCACGTGATTTGGCATAACTGCTCAGAATTCTGGGATCTTACAGGGAAAATAACCAATTAGTGATAGTTAAGTAAATAACTCAACGTTTGTCATTTTTTGACTGAGTAAATGTCAAGACTAAGTCATGTAAATGCATCAAACTACTGGCTAGTGAATGTAAACTTAGCTGAAGGAGGTGAAAGGAATGCCTTCCAAACTCATCTGTGCTTGGCAATTTCTGCTTGTTATATTGCTATTCTCCTGCATTCAAAGAGATGTTGTGTTGTGTACATTTTACCATTGCTCTATTGTTTGTGTATATATATACATGGGTGTTTGTGCATATAAGTGCTTGCACTGTATGTGGTTATGTTATTAAGTTCTGTATGTGTATTTGCATCTGTGTATGTTTAGATCAGAGTTTGCCGTTTGCAGTGTCGTTGCTGTGAGGGATTTAAATGAGGGACAGTATCCACTTATCTGCAAGAAGCAGAAATAATTGTCAGCCCCGGAAAGAGTTTATTTTCTGCCTTTCCGTTTTGATTTCTAGCATTATCGCCCTTCCTTCCCCCCCAACAGGATTGGATGCAGGCACTGCTCAGCAAAACACACACATACACACATTCTTAGCTCCATCTTCAAAGAACACCAGAAACACAAAAGAAAGTGATTGGAGAGGGAAAGCTGAACACATCTGCAGATTTGGAAGCCTTCACGGTGCGGGCGGGAGAATAAATCCCATTTCTCGGCCTCCTGCTCACACTATATTTAGAGAGGGAAGGTGGAGTTGATTGGGGGGGCACAGAACTGCTAGCCAACGTTTGATGCTTGATAAAAGCAGCCTATTTTCAACTTTACCTGATTTCTCTTGACATTTTTAAAAGATTTCCATGTATTGTTACCTTCTGACACACATTTTTGTTCTCTTAAGCACTACGGTACTATTCAACGGTAAAATAATGGAATAAATTAGTAGTATTTATTTATTTTTTTTACCTTCTGAGAAATAAAAATATAGCTTTGGTGAATGCAGAACAACATATTAACATTTGAAGCACAAGCTTCTCACAAGACTGCCAAACTTAGTTCAGGTAGTCGCAATTGATTTATTGGGGAACCCTTTAAAAGTACTCACAATCCAAGCCTTTAATATCTACGTCTCTTTAAACATGATCAATTGATCATTACATATTACAGTTACATATTTTGTTTATGTGTTTCTTTTTTGTTGTTGTTGCTGCTGCATTTATTTTTTGTTACAGTATTTGTCAGATATTGTACTCATTAGTAGGCTAGTAATCCTGACCCTATCATCTGTCTAACCTTCCGCTCTTTAAAGATTAGATATTGCACATGATTGCTGCATTATTAAAGCTCTTTCCTTTTTATTTATAATTATGGAAAACTTTTTAGCTGCATGTGGTTGCACATTTCCCACTGAACTGCCTCAATCTAAGAAGATTATTTCCAAATTTAACTAATTAACGATCAACATGATTCACGTTCACCCCCTATGCTCATGTGTCTCTTTCATAAGAAAACCAGGTTGCTGTTGCCTTTTTTTTACTTTTTATTCACAAATTAATTTCATTTGGGCTTGATTTGTACGGTGAGTTATTTTATCTCTTATTTGCGTTTAAATGGCAGGGGGAAATTGTACAGAATTTTAATAAGGTGTGTCTTTGAACGGCGACTTGGATGTGGTATTCATCAGACGTAAGCACCAATGCAGTATCTCTCACTTTTTCCAATTGTCACCAGTTTGATGTTATGAATATTTCAGGACAACAGTATTGAAAATATTCTGCCCCTGCCGGCCTCCTGCAAGGGTGGCCATCGGCTGCATAAGCAAATCATCCATTGGGTGTAAACATTACTGTGCCATGAAACAATTAATAAAGCCTTGTTCCTTGGCTATGTAGCAGTTGTTTGTGGTATTGTGGTAGAACTGTTGTCCCTTAAAACAGGTCGGAACCTAAAAAAAGAAACAAGCCCAGAGGAGCCCCTGATCTCCAGGCTCCCATTTGGATTGTATCAGTCAGGTGCCTCCTCGCCTCTCTATATGATTAGATGCTATTTAGATGGCCCCTCGGGTGAGTCAATCAGGCTGAATTCATCAGATGTGTACAATAGGACCCCCCGGCTATTCAACCCACTCCATCAGTACAATGGCTTCCTCACAGCCCTTAGGCCAGTTGCTCAGAGTGGAGGACTGATTGATGTTTATTGCTTCCACTGTGCTTTTTACCCTGGCTGGCATTCTTTAATCTCCCAGAGTTTTATGATTGCTGCTCAAACTAACAGTAATGTCAACTTTTTTCTATCGTTGTTTACGTCTCAATAGCTCTTTGGTTTTGCAAGCAGCAACTCCACTTTCTGTTGTTTTTGGCATAATTTTTTTGTCTATTGTTTGTTCACCTGTGACAGGTGTACTGAGACCTGATTGGATGCCAAGAGATAGTGTTGTTCATTAAGCAGTGTGTACTCTTGTTGAGGATCGGGTTCGCCTGCTTCTTGCAGTGCCAGCTGCAGTGCCGTGATGCTCCGGGGGAAACTTTTGAGCTAACATGGGATTTCATCATTGTTCAGCACTAAATGAACATGTTGTACATCAGCTGCACCAGAGACTAATAGCGCCTCGATGGAATGCCTCTCAGAAGACAGGGAGGCAATTTGCCAGATAACAATGAGCCCTGAACCAATTATTACAGCAGCCCGATTTTCCTCTGCATACGAATAGCCATGAATAAGTTGCAGTCTCGACTTCTTTACCTTATCTGTTTTGCTTTTCACTAGTCCAGTCCACTTGTATACTCTGTGTCCCATTGACGGCAGCAGAGCTCTGTTTGCTCAGCATCTGGGCTTGTTATTCTCACTGGACTCATTAATGTGTTCTCTCCCCTCTCCGTGTGCTTTCAGCAGAGCTGGCATCCCTGACTGGGGAGTGGACGTGTGGGTGGGGGCCTTTCTGCCACGGGGCCGAGGTTAGACTCATGATTGGGTGATAGGGGCGGGGAGGAGGTCTGCATGGCTGGCAGAGGACGATTGGTCCACTGAATGGTTTTTGTGCTCTGGCATTCTGCACTGAAGCTGGCCCCACCCTCTTGCCCAAGGTCACTGCCACAGCTTCAGATTTGCACTGCGGGGTTTCCTCTTCCTATGCGTGCCTCCTCTGGGGCACCCTGGAGTCACCTCTGCTGGGGGAGCACCAACATGTTGCAAACAGCATGCTTTTATACTCCGGAATTTGGGAGGGGACACAATGTATGCCCGTTCATACCTTACTGTATGACCTGAAGTGGCAGGTAGGCATGATGGCTCAGACCCTATCTGCACTGTCCGCTAGTTTCAGTGAAGGTACATGTCCGTGTCCCAGATTAGGCCTTGTCTTGCAACATGTCACCTGTCCGTTTGGCCGGCACCTTTACCTGTGGCAATATACACTGTTTTCTCTGAGTGGTGCTATTAAACATTTAGTCGTGTCCATTCTGTTTTACTTCACAGCTTGGTGATGGAGTAACACAAAACTTATAAATAGATGCCATGAGAAACATCCTTTCTTTCCTCATTTGTCACACGGAAAGAGCCACGGGGAAAGCATGTCACACAAGTAGATGGCTGTAAACGCTTGTATGTGTAAACCTGAGCACATGTGTTTTCGATTCTCATGTTTATAGCAAGATGTATTATTCCAGGCCGATAATTTTTACAGACTCACATATAGCTCTCTAAAATCATATTCTCCTACTCCTACTCCTGCTGGTTTTAAAATCCTATGCTTTGTTTAGGTGGACTGTGAAAATTGCATGCCTTGAGGCTGTTTTGATGAGGAGCATTAACACATTTGTGTTTTTATATAGATTTTTGTGTCCTTATGTCTGTGAACGTTTGAGGGGAAATGTATCCTGAGGCTTATAAGAGAAGCCATTTTAGATTTCCACACCTAGCTTTTAACAGTAGGAAAGCCATACTCTAGTTACAGAGACTACATTACATTAGCATTAATCATTATCAGATGTGAACAGGTAACTGTCATTACAGACACGTTTGTGTGTGTGCGTGCATGCATGTGGGGGTGGAGGGGGGAAATGGGGGATTAATTTTATAGAGTAAATCCAAATGAGACATTTTACTGCATTGACTCAGCGTAGCTTCTGTGCAGCCAAGCTTGCATCCTAGTATCACTTTATTCATTTGTTTCTCCCATTTTGCTTCTGTTCCCACAATGACACAGTCATACAGTACATAGGATTCCTGCATCTATTGCTCTAACACAATTGTGTTTCTTTTTTGGTTCCCCATCAATTAGAAGTTCCCAAAAAAGAATCATATCCTGCTACTCCTTTGTCTTTGTGGTAGCCCTGTGAGGATGGACTGAATGTCATTGTTGCCCTCTGAAATGCGAAAAGCTTCACTGAGAGTACCGGCAGCCTTGTTTTGGCTCTCAGTTCATCCGCGTGCGCGTACGCGCGCATGTGTTGGATTGTGCTTGGGTCTCTCCTATGGAATATCTCTGCCGGGGTCCACATGATTCTCCCTGGAGAACCCTTTCACCCACACCAGCGAGGCTGTAGAAACGTCATCCACACAATCTCTCACAGACCGCAGTGGAGTATTCCTGTGAATGTCTCAGAAGCCTTTTCTTAACAAAGAAGGGATCTGTAAAGCAGGTTAGAAAGATAACTGATCACATGAGGGTCCTGTATTAACTAATCACATAAGAGACTCTGAGATTACATGACTAACTTTAGATATCTATTTGTTTTTCAAATATATAAAGGTGTTAGTACTTCACATATTAAAGTATAAATTAAAATACAATTTTTTAAATATATAATTACAGATTAGGCTGTAAATACATTTTAGACTCATATTTAATAAGAGTCCTTTGATGTACTTCATAGACTGTACAGTTGAATGTTAAGAATCCTAGGCAAGGAGCACAAAACTGGCATTTGAACCATGTCTGTGTACTTGCTTGCGATTTGTATTTTCCTGTCGCAGAACCAGGCGGAGGCACACTACAAGGGGCACAAACACGCCCGCAAGCTGAAAGCCATGGAGGCCCAGAAGAGCAAGCAGCGTAATCTTGGGGTGGCGTTGGGGCGAGAGAGGGAGAAGCCCATGCCTGCGCTGATGGATCCCGTCCTGGTGGAGGGAACAAGTGGGTAACCCGTGGATCTGATTTACTGAACAACCAAAAATGTTCAGGTTTTTTAGTCTTGACTGTTTTTTTTTACTACTTTCATAACAAAACTACTTTTGTTTTAAATATCTCTCGTCCTTTCCCTTCCCTTATCATACTTATTTCTCTTTTTGTCCATCTTTGCGCTCTTCATCTCTGCTCAGTGCATGACATTATGTATTTTTAAAAAAACAATGGGAGATTGTATCATGCACTCTGAGGCCTCTCCCTGTGGTGTTAACTTGGCTGTTTGCCATGGCAATGGATTGATGGACAGGGGAAAGAGCAGCTAGCAACTCGTTTCATTTACAAACCAGTGTATCACATCGATCTGCTGCTAATCTGCTTTTTCACAATCTTTCTTTCCAACAAGGCTGACAGTTAGGTATGCCCATGTTCAAACCACACTTGCTATGAGAAAGAAATGATGGCACGATTGAAAAAAAAAAGATATCATTGGTTGTGTGCTGTGGACAGCACACTCACGTGGAACCATCACAGGTAGCATAGTGTAGCAGGAACACACAACATTAACAGAGGTCTTCTGGAAATGAACTGAAGTTGTTAAGTGGCTGATACTGCAAAAGGCTAAGGAGAAAGAATATGTTATGTGCAGTGGGATTCTAGAGTAGTAGTTAAACGACTGGACTAAAAGTTTATGGGTTTGAAATGGGGACTTTCTTTTACACCGTTTATTGCGGTATTTTGTTTAAAGGATTCCACTTAATATTCAGCTGTTAAAAATAAATACAGTAAGCTTCCTACGACCAGTCCGAATTCACGAGCCCCATGTGTAAGCTTTTGTACTAATCAAGCCTTTTTATTTAGGATAGATTGGGATATTAATTAGATGGGGTCCTGATTTGATCAGTTACCTGCTGTAAACGTTTGGCACAAAATTGTTATTTGCCCGTTAAACATAAAGTAATGGCATTTTAAAAGCTTATTTTGTTGTCTTTAATTTGGTAATATTAGTAAAACAAGATAATTCTTACCAGGCTTGGAAAATATAATTAAGTGAATGGCTAAGTATTCTTAAGATTGAAATGAACAAAAACATTAAAGAAGGCCATGAGAGGTTTTTATATGTCTCTTCTTACAAACCAATAACTTCATTTTTGAATCCCAAACCAGATAATCCTGAGGACAGTTTTCAGTCAAAAACTTGGTCAAACCTAATTAATTGAATAGGTTGGGGACAAAAAGCAATGTCTACAGGGGGCCCTTAGGACCAGGATTGAGAAAACTGCCCTCAGGCCCTCTTAATGAGGATGTGTCATAATCAAGTAAATAATGCATCAATATAATGAGCCCCAAGTGAGTGGATGTAAAGTTTGAATTGCTCCTTTGAGCAAAGCAAACCAAATTTGTTTTTATCAACTAGAGAAACGATCCCTTGTTAACTAGCAGAAATTAATTATAAAATAAAAAAATATTGTGTTTACTGGCGTGTCAATATAAAACAACTATATTAAAATTAAATGTGATGAATTTGGTTGATTTCCTTATTTAAGGAACAGATTCAAGCACGTGATAGAAACAGGCTTGGTGGACAGACAGGGATACAAGGATGACTCATGTCATCAAATCTAATTTCCCTTTATTTCCATATTCCCCCAGTTAAGCATGAAAGGGATTTTAGGCACTGAGGGTGGAGAGATGAGTGGAAATAGAAACTGGAAAAGCGAGAGTGAATGAAGAAAGATAAGCCGGTTTTATGTTGCCATATATTTTACTGCTCTGCGGCAATTTTGCGACAAGAAACGATCCTTAATAAACTCAATTTTGTCGATAGACTGGTCTTAAAATTCATCTGAGCTGACCAGGAGACAGTTACATATGAGCAATATAATAACAAATCCAGGGTTCTGAATATTCTGGTCACCATGGGTTATTATAGTATGTGTTAATGTTTCTGCCATTAGAGAACACATATTCATTAGTGATTTTATTAACCTGCTCAACATGCTCTTCAGAAAACGTAAATGACAGTAAGTGGGAACACTTTTCTTTGGAATCTAGAACATTTGACTGTGTTTGATTAAGTATGTACTTTAAATACAGTTTTATTTATAAGAGTAAAATATATATTGACAACTTTTAGCTGATCTATGCTATACGTGTTATACAGTGGCGTCCACGTGTTTCATTCCCTTGTAGAATGTAACTAAAAACATGATTCAACAGAAAGGCAAATGTTTTGGAATGTTTTATTCTTTTTCAGATCAACTGAAAATAGACTGTTGTAACACAGGCATTTCAGAAAAGAATGATATACTTCATATATACTTTCATAGATTGTTGTGATATTTTTTTAAGAGACACCAGTAACATTTACACCCCTGCCCCCAGTACTCTGTACATCCACCAACTGGCTTTTATCACACAGAGAAGATCCTCCCTGCAGTGTTAATTTGAACTTAACTGCTTTCTTGAGTTCAAATTTAAAGTGTTCTGTTGGATGTAGGTCTGGCCAGTCATCATTGGTTTTGTGTTTGCTTAACAATTTCTTTGTAGATTTTTAAGCATCTGCGCAGGAGGCAGGGAAGCAGTGTATTGCCCCTTTAAGACAGACCAGCCTGACATTCTGTTTCTGCCGGTTGAATGGTTCAGTCAGCCACAGCATAAAAGCTTCCCCCCTTTGGTGTTAAGCCTTCAGGAATAGGTTCTTTCTTGCAACTTTCTGAAAACCATGTTCATGCAATCTGTTAAATACTAGTTTTATA
>JAOYSI010003562.1:0-15052 GCA_025775065.1 Hiodon alosoides
GAGAGACACAGAGAGAGAGAGAGAGAGAGAGAGAGAGAGAGAGAGAGAGAGAGAGAGAGAGAGAGAGAGAGAGAGAGCTTGCGCCGGCTTCCGTACACCGAGACGGCAGACCTGCGAGGGCGCTTAGCTGCTCCCCCACCTCCGGCGGGAGGACAAAGAGCACGTTTTTTGCGGCGGAGCGCAGGCGCGACCCCTAGTCCCGCAGCTGTAGCGGGGAAAGAGCATGTTTACTGTCAAACACTCGCGGACGTGAGCGCACTCCGATAAACAAATGTATGGCTCACCAACAGATAAACAGGATTTTTTTTTTCCCCCAGGCGGATGTTGAAGGCATACACGCACACAGACACACACACGCACAAACAAATGCACATTTATTTGTATGCTTTTAATACTAGAGCTGACATACACATAAGCATATACATATTGTGAGACAAACGTACACACACACAAAATAAACAAAGAGACATGGCTAATTTTAATGTGTTTGCCGAACACAAAGCCATTCATTTCGATGTCATTATCTTCTATTGTGAAGGATGAAAGGGAAGCAGAGATTTTGTGTGGGCGGACAACAGGCTTTTCTGTGAAATCCTCTTAAAAACAGAATGAGAGAGAATGGGGAAGCTGAAATTAAAGAGAAAAAAAGGCAGAGACTGGGAGGAGAGACCATTAGAGAGGGGAAGATTGGGTGGTATAAGGACACCTCTCACACATGCCATAGACCAAACATGTGCCACGGAACAGGTTAATTATTCCAGGTGTCAATGTGTGTGTGCCAGGGCCTGTATGCGTGCGTGTGCCAGAATTTGTGTGCGTATGTGTGTGTTCAAGGGCCAGTGAACATGTCTGTGTCAGTGTGTGTGTGTGTGTGTGTGTGTGTGCATGTGCATATTTACATGTGTGTAAGGGGGTTGTTGGTGGAGACTGGGAAATGGAAGAGATAAGGGTAGGGGCAAATGCAATGGACTGATTCTGGCAAGGAAAAGAGAGGAAAACATGTGTATATGGTTTTGTGTGTGTATATGGGGCTAAACAAGGTCTATAAAACAATAACTCACTGAGAGCAGAGGAAGTCATGGCATCATGACAGAACCCCTTAACCCCTTTAACCCCTTACAGAGCTTTCACCGTAGTAGACGTCACATGTCTACATCTTCCCATCATTTGATATATATATATATATATATATATATATATATATATACACACATACATACATACATACATACATACATACATACACACACATTTTTCAAATGCATTCCTGTTTCTTGCTGGCTTGAGAGGCCAATGACATCACTGAAAAATCTAGCAGGAAGAGACCGATTGGGGGTGGTCCGGGTGTTGAGAGTTCTGTGATCAAAATACACAGAGGAGCAGGCATTAGTGGCAATTACAGCATTTTTCTATTATGACGAGCTTCACACACTAGGGCGACTTTTTTTCCTCCTCAAAAACGGGTCGGGGGTGACTGCAGCATTTTGGCAGCGTCGTCACAACGTTCACGTGACGTTCCCATTTCTGTTCCACTTACGTGCTCGACCTCAGCGAAGCCGAGCAGTGAGCCCATTGTGACGCACATGTTGCGCACGGTTATTAAAGGGTCACAACATACATGCATATTATATATATATATAT
This sequence comes from Hiodon alosoides, assembly GCA_025775065.1. NCBI lineage: Eukaryota > Metazoa > Chordata > Actinopteri > Hiodontiformes > Hiodontidae > Hiodon > Hiodon alosoides. Next base: position 1,642 of record JAOYSI010003562.1, read on the forward strand.
ATATATATATATATATATATATAAAATACTACATTATGTCGTTATATCGTTATTTACTGTATCGTTGTCATCGTTCCAGCAATATTGTTTCTTTTTCTGCTTCTACATCCATGAGATTGTCCAACAAATGGCAATAACTTCTACACCCATCGGCTGGCTGGATCTGGCTGGATATTGACATTAAGGAGTTACAGAGGGACATATTCCACAGCCCATTCGTTCAACGCCGTGTCTCAACTGCGAAGGGAAATATGTTGCATCGTAAGATGGCTAAATTAACTAAGCAAATTGGGTTTTTGAGCATTAAAATTCCACTACAATGGATGCTTACTCTGTTCGCCTTTTTTCAACTTGTTCCTTTGAAAACCGATACACAGCTGTAGCACAGGGTCACAACAATTGACCAACTGGTTCCGTACTTAGCTTTCCATGTGGTGACTGCATCGCCATGACAACCAAATACAACTAATTCATTGCAAGAAGATAGTGATATAATGCAAAACAATGGCCCCAATTACATTTGGAGCAACACAGATCAGCAAATAATTAACAACCCTACCAGAACTATTGTCTCAATCACGTTTTAAAGATTATCTAACCGGGATTAAAAGCATGGGTTTTTCTCATTCATTGGACTTCCTGGTTGTTTCTTTGGCTGCCATGCTGCTCTGCCCCCACAATAGCTGCTTGCAGCGAAGTCGTTGTAACGCTGTTGTTCTAGACTCCATGCTTAGATTCCATGAGAAAAGAATAAAGAGATGACAACTTGTGAACTCGTCCATGAGTGCCCCAAGACAAACATGTCATGCAAAGCACCTCAACGCTTTGGTAAGTCCAGTCTGATTGTGATCTGAGCACAGATCAGTCAAACTTCCTCTCTGGCTCCGTGAACATTGGGGGAGAGAAGGTCAATTCGGACCGTTTGTTTGCCAGTCTCAGATTAAAAACAACAACAACAAAAAAAACATACTTCCAAATCACACCTTTACATACCATATGTTACTCTCAATTCTTTACCTTGACCCAAGCAACACCTCACGTTGCATTGTGCATCAAAAATAATACATAAATAAACAGGTTGTGTGCCCCCCCCAGGAGTGAGTTGGTGTTCACCATCGCCAGCTTCTGCATCTTCTCACCACAGCTGTCTGGGGAGCACAATCAAGCAGACAAAATGCATACTGTAGTGGTACTCGTAGCACCGTTAATTAATGTAGCAGACGCTAAGAAACTGTAGAGCTACGAGCGCCCCAATTATCCCGGGAATACGCAAGCACAGATTCGCTATTTGTCGCATTAAGTATTTGAAATTAGCGTGGTCCAGGTATAATTAAAAACTGTTCTACCTTCACCTGCAACATGTGGAAACTTGTTAATTTCCAACTTTTTTCCCTCTCCCCCGTAAATTAGCAGATGGCGTGCGGGTTGTTTATAGCAAACTGAATAGCAACAAAAAAAAAAAATGTTTTGAAAGCCAGAAGGGAATGCTACCTGAACACGTCGAGTTTAAAAACGTGAACCATGATCTCAGGAAGATTAGTTGTGTTGACGCTACTCAGTCTATTTTCAAGAGAACAGAGTATTTTCAGAATTCGTAGTCATTGGGAGACGCCCTTTGAGAAAACTGTTGACTTTCGTGCTAAACAGGGATGTGATTTTATTTCCTTTGTTTGTTTGTTTTTTACTTCCAAGCTGTATAACATACCTGTACTGAAGTCCGATGTCTGTTGACTGGTTGGAATTTGCGTATGTATTACCATCCTGCTCTTCGATGATTTCTTTTTACGTCATAAGCACGAATTTTGTGCGTGGGTTGGGGTAAACTATATTTTCTGATTCATTGTCATGTTTGTATTTTTTCAAAGTTTTCCTTGAGAAGGTAACTCAGGGGCGACCGTGAATGGTGGGAGGGGTGAGGTGTAAGACTCTTGTCTCACCTGAGGAGTTCACGGATGCAGGTCGCTGTGTTAATATTCGTGGCGGGGATCGCTCCTTCACCACAAGTCCAATGCAAGTGCCAACGACTGGATCTCTGCCGGTCTGCTGATAGGTTTTCTGGTACGGCAGACAGAGTGAACTTGCTGGCGGGGGGTTCCGCCACCAAGGCAGTCACGAAGGTCACCAGTTCGTGTCGTGATGAAGCTGGCTCTCATCAGTCTACAATAGCCTTCAGTAGTGCCCGTGTGTTTAACCCGTAAGAGTAGTAATTTGTGTCGCTTTATGCCTTCCGGGCAGCTCTGAATGCACTGCACTCCCCTATAGTAGTGGAAGGATTTGATGCTGTTATTTCATTGAAAACGAATATCTCTGTTTGTTCTGTTCGCACTTGAACACAATAACAATTTAATTATTGCCACCATAAAAACAAACATATTTATTGAACTTCCAAAGTTGTTAAGCACCTGTGTTTATTCCAGTTTGAACTGACGCCTCCACAAATTAGGAACATTCAAATCCGGATTTAGTATATATTTTTATAAATGCGTGTGTGTGTTTAAGATCAAGGGGCATCCTTCAGAACCACCCCCAAGCTGTTTCTTATGTCCACAATTTCAAATGCACGAGTTAGACTTGACCGTTGACTTCAGAATAGCAATTCTAACAGAGAAAAAAAATGTATACATTTATACGGACACCAGAAAGTCAGATCACAAATACCATGAAGTCACTTCCTGTCACCACATTGCGTCTTCTCTGACCCTCTAAAGCAGCAGTCTCGCTCCTGCTGGATGGAGCAATTTCGTCACGTTGCTATGACAATGACTTAAATGGTTCTTTACACACACATACTAAAAGAAATATATCTTTGCATAGGCGAGTCTAACAGTTTAAGATAAAATATATATTCTTTGGACTGAACGGTATTAAAACAGCTTTTGAAACAGTTTTTTTTTTTTTAATAATTATTTTGTATTCCTGAAATATGTACTACCGAATAGCGATGCACGCCGCTTATTGCAACTGATTATGTATTTAGAGAGAAATTATTTATATTAAGATAAGAACCAAAAAAGTATTCTTTTCAGTGGCTTTCGTTTTATTTTATTTTGCCTAATAAGTCAGGACTTTCCGCGACCTCGTCCATGCGACATCTTCTGGGCAGCATTTGTTTCCCACTGTTGCCTTGGCACCCGCCATATGCGATGATGGACAATAGTCGTTGGTTTGTTGAAGTGGCAGGTTTTCCTTCTCGGTTGATGCATAGATTCACACTTTAAATCCACACATTTTCCCCAGTAAAAAACGCAAACACGTCAAGTAGTAAGCCTGTCACGACCAAATCGCCGATTACTGAAGGTGACCCCGACGCTTATTCGGGCAGTTTTTGCGTTCTCGTGCATTCACGCTGTCTTGTGATATTATGATTCCGAATATTAACATTTCTTTTAATTGTATTTTGCGCTACTTGTTATGTCCTGGAACATATGATACCTATAGGCTAATGTACTCAAACTTGTATTGCTGACCAAAACATAAACAATTACAAAAACTAATCTATTTTACACCATACCACTCATTCACGAATTTAATAATTTATTTACACCGTGTATATGTTTAACTATATGTGAATTGAACGATATATTTCCCGAATTCCAACTTCTAAACATGAGGATAAATTTGTTTCAGATTTTGATGTTCGTTTCAAATTTTGTACTGCACTGCCACCTAGAGTCATGTTCAGAGTGCACAAGCAGGTTTGTTTGAAAAACTACATTAATTTAAGCATAACCATTTGCAGTTTAAACCAAAAACATAAATAGATCTTAGCGTTGCGATGGATCGCTATCGTAGTAAAGACAATTTTAAAATTTCATCAAAACATCTAAATTAAAAAAAAAAACAGTAATTGTTTCTAAGAAAAATTTCAGAAGAAACTATGACTCAAATCAAGGTAAGTACGTGACTGCAAAACCGTATTAATAGACATTCATTTCTTATGTTGCATTTTTTTATATGTTTAATGAAAGATAAAATAGGGTGCCGGTTTACTCCGAGGGCACGTGTACTTGTAACCTTACCACCAGGGGGCACTGTATACCTTATTTACACTCCCACCTTACCACCTCACCACCTCAAAAACACCCAAGGGCATCGCATAACATAGACTTATTGCCGTCTTTATGACAACAACAACAAAAAAGAGCAGTGGGGTTTATCAAGACAACTACTCTGTTGGGCCAATGGAAATCGATATTTATGGGGCATTATACTGTTTTTTTTATATATATATATATATATATATCAGCAATGTATTGGACACAGCCAGAGTGCACATGTTGCATAATGTATTGATTTTTTTGTATACCAACAATGAGCAGAACCATTCAAGCAAGCTTCCCCCGGGGGCCTCTGTCCACCTGTGTTTTTCTCCCATGCCTCTGTGAACTCAACTTACAACCGGTCTACAACTCAACATACGACAACGAATAGCCGCCCACCAAAAGCAGGGCCCACCGGCGCCCGCACCATGAATGCACCGTCCTTCATTAAGCAGCTTGTTTTAAAACACGCCTATAAGGGTCATGACAGGAAGGCCGCTTTAATTAATTTCATTCTGCAAGCGTTGTGACATTGCTGCATGCATGCAGCACTTCAAGTTAGGCGTGCAGCCAGCACGGCTACAACCACCAGATAAACACTGCCAGGGGAGGTTACATTATTTATGGTAGCATGCCTTGCCCGCTGTCATGTTTAAGGTAAAATGAGCATCGCGCCGCGGTTGCAGCACATCTTGGAACAGCGGAGGGTGAAGCCAAAGCGCTGTGATTTACCTGTCTGTTTAATCTTGTCAGACTGGACCTCGTGCTGGTAGGGTGAACACACTCATCGGACGTGAGGGGACCAAGGAAAAAACCCGCCTCTATTGGGAAGCATTATCATATAGCCCCCCATAGTACAGTGGCCGTTGTATTACAACCTGATCTTTTCCACAAACTCTGCTGTGTCCTCTGCAAAATGATATGGGAGTATGCATGGTATCCAAATCACAATACTATTGAAAAAGTATATACGTAAAATTTTATTTCTTAAGACACTAGTCACAAAACTAAGAAGAAAAGGCTCATGATTCAACAGGAAATGTTTTTGACCATTTTGAAGAACACATCAGATATTTTCCAAGAAAATAAATGATGAAAATATTATTGGGGGGGGTTATAAAGCCTGTTGTCATGGCTTTGGTGTCCCTCTGAAATGGAACTATTTTTTCTACGTAGAACTGGTGGAAATGGCCCCTTAGTTTACCCTATTATAGACCCCATTGTGGACCCTATTGTGTACCACACCCATATTGCTTAAGAGCTACATTCTGCTGGAGCACAGGCTTTTGTTGGTATTGCAGTCTACCCAGTCATTTGATGGGACTATATCTGTCCATTCAGTGAGTTCGTGGGATGCTCAAAAGTATGTGTTTATTTTAGACATGGGTGAAAATAATTTAAATAATTAAAGTCAAATAGCGACTAGACAACGGGGTTATCCGTTGTTCAGCAGAGTTGCGACGCCCTGCTTTGTGTACAAACGGTGGAGAGGACTGAAGATAAAGGACGTTTTTATTCGACTCGTGTTCGTATATATATATATAATATATAGCCTACTCCCAGTCATCATGTGGAGGGCACAGGGCACCTCAGGCGATCCGGGCGGTCGGTGAGCGATGAAGGATCAAAAGATTAATATTTACCCTCCTCACAGCTACCGTTCTAATACCATCAAGCGAAATGATTACATGACTTTATCATTTATTGAAATGTTTTGTAGGTAATGAAGTCGTTACAGAAACAAAGCATTTATACCAAAGACCTTGTGTAAAATGTCCACGTACACTTAATCGTGTTGCTCGGTGACAACCTCTCCTCGCAACGGGTGTTGTTTGATTTGATTAGCGTAATTTGAAGATTCCATCAGTACTAATCGTAGTGTATTATTATTATTATTATTATTATTATTATTATTATTATTATTATTATTATTTGCACAGCTTCCATTGAGGAAAAAATGAGAAACACATTTCTTTGATATTTGAATGCATTTCATTCATTTGGCAATGCAATTCATAACCTGAAATCAAATGTATACCTAGTAAGGAAATAGATCATTTAGATGATTGGTGGCGCCATCTGTAATATTCACTTTAATAAATTTATTAAATATTCAATTTATAAAAGGGGTTTATACCTTGACTGAAATGAGACATGCTTGATACCAAATTATCATCAAACGGCGGCTAAAAACAGCACCAACAGGAGGTAAGCACGAAACCATGGACGTACTTTGATTCCACTAGGAAAGTGTTACAGAACAGAAAATAATTTGTGTAGAACTCCGATGATTGTTCAATTTTTTTTTCTTTTTTCTTTTTTGCTCGCTTGTTATTAAACGCATCTTTGAAAATATCGTAGTAAAGTGTATCACTACAAAATTAACCCAATAGGCGAAGCAGCCACTCTTTAAAATGCATTCGAAAAGTTGACGTGAATCCAATTTGACTGCCTGCCCTTATAAGTCAAACGAGAGCAGGTCATATCATTAGCAGAGTAATCAACATACATTTGTCGCGGTTTGATGTTTAAGCGCTTAACAGAACCAAACAAAATATATCTCAAGGCATGTCATCGTGGCGTTGTCATATCATTTCATTGCTTATAAAAAAAACCTCAAGGAACTGAAGTTAAAGCTTATTCGGAATGTGCAGACAACAGCTACAACATCTGTTCTTATCAAAGGTTCTCTTCTTATTCTCTTCTACTTCCCTGTACTACGTTTTGTAGTTTTTTAAACTATACCACATAGCCCTTTTAGGACAAAACAGTGGGAACACCAGTAAAATAAAAATGTTCTGTTACTACTTCTATTGCACCCTTAATACTACTCAATTGTCCTCAATAGGCAACATACTGTCAGTTTTAAAAAGAGAGAGGGTGAGTCCGGGCCTCTTTTTTCATTACAACGAAACATTAATTAACCAAAAACATTGCTGCCACCGAGAGATGCTTAAATATGTTGGCTTTGGTAGCATAGCAATATAAATAGTCTTGTAACGGCTAATTGGATTTTAGATTAAAAGGAGAGTACGAAGGGAATGGAGACCTGCATGGTTTTTATTAATCTGTGTAAGATATTAAGTCAATTTGTTTTCAAAGATATCGCCACTCGGTAATTTATCTTTTCCTTAAGGGCTAGATTCAATATGCAGCCTTGAGTTCACACGAGTTAAAAACAGGCCATGTCTATTTAATGCATAAATGCGAATAAGCTCAACATTTCTATGAACGGCCCTTAATTTATTGAGTCTTGCGGTCCATGAATTAGTGAAACCAATAAAGAGGTTTATGCTTTCCGCGTGCATGGTTGACAGAAATAATCTTTTTGAGACCCGCGCTTGTGGAACATTTTACGGATTAACTGTAGGCCTGGCATGTCTTACATGAGCTCCCCTCTTTCCGTGGTTTTACCACGCTTACCCATACATGCATCCAAAGTTTACCGCAGTCAAACCTGTAAATACGCGTGGCTTCAATTGATACGGAGGGGGAACCAACATGTGTTACCTTTACAGTGGGTTAAGCCCCTTATGGGGATTAAAGGTCTTGTTAAGCGGGTTCATTTCAAGTCATTGTACTGCCTGATTTTGAAATTGTGGTGTAAAGTGGAGCTATTGTACACAAATTAAAGCTAAGTGGCAGGATTTAACATCCCCCGAACGGCTTATGTCATTTCATTTTCTTTTGCTGGACAGAATTCCCTCCGACCGGCCTTGGCTGTGGCTTTTGCCTCGGCCTACCGGCCGTCACCCTTCCGTTTGATACGTTGCCCTGCGTGTGGCGTCTTGCTGGCAGCGATTGGAAGCAGCTCCAGATGATGGTGCAATGCCCCTCTTTATCACCAAACAAGCATGTTCCCAACACCTCCCGTTGAAGACCTGCACGCCAGCTGCTTTCTTTATGTTCCATCGGGACAGAAGAAGCACACAGTAACAACACCCGGCGAATAGCAAAAAAGGGGGGTGAAACATCTACCCTGCGCTATTCTAATAGTGAAATGCACTTATACCAAAAAGTAAGGCTCCTGGGCCGACGCGTCATGGGATTAATAGATGCTAAGAGGTTCAGCACATAAAATCTGACAATGCAGGGGGGCAGGGTGTGGTCCAGAGGCGGGTTTATTTTTGTGTAATGGTTTATCTGTTATCTGTGTAAATGGGGGTGAGCAGGAGGAGACCGCGTTTGCGATAAGGCGCTTAAGAACGGGCGCCTCTGCTCTCCCCTTGGTTCGTGTGAGGAGATCAGCTGCAGGAGCCGAAGACACAAACACCCCATGGTAACAAAAGTCCAGCTGTGCAGAACCAGGGGATGGGTGGCGAGTGAATAGGATTGCTGCATTTCACGTGCCAGAACGTATCCACAAAGCCTCCCGCTCGCAGGCCGGAGTGACTTACCCATTTATTTTGGGCGTTCTTGTTTTGATTTTTACCATAAAAGGGCGACTTATTTCTGCGCCTTGTGTGCATGCTCGGTACAGTACGTCTGACTGAATCACACGAGCAACTGGGGGGTAGGGAACGGTAGTGAGGAGGAACTCCTCTTGGACCGGATAAGCGTTCACACACGCTCCATAGCGCCACAAAGGCCCAGATAGCTTCTGGTAGGGGAGACGATGGCTGAGAGCAGGAGGAATTCATCTAGTCATTTGTGGTCCAACCATCACCATTAAAATGTAATTTAAACGTTCAGATGTTATGTCTCGCCTGGCAACAGACCGTTTACCGCACATTCGCCATTTCAATGCCGGCTCAATACCTTACGCCCCCTGCTGGCCATGTAACAACAATAAAATCTCAGACAGAGACCAAATCAAAACTTAGGCAACCTTTTCATTGCTCTATAAATAACTCTATGAAATGTTGTTTCGGTTTTTTTAAATCTTATTTTATTTCTACTACTCATGAAAAGAAAAGCCTATTAAATACAGTTATGTGAAGCGTGATTAGCAAGTTTGCCCAATTTTTTTTAGGAAGGTTTTTATAATAGTAACAGTGAAATAGTAAGTATTATTCTAGGAGAGCTACACAATGCTAGAACGAGTATAACACATTGCGTTGTCCAGTCTTTTGGACTGGACTAAACTCCCACTAAACACAAACCCAAACTCAGACAAACTTTACTTACCATAAGAGCAAGTCATCAGTAGTCAATTTGGCTCTTTCATTGCTGAAGATACCTTTGCATTGTATTCTATGCAATAATAATAGTAATAATAATAACAATAGTAACAATAAATAATAGCGTCGCAATCTGCCAGCTGAGCACAAACAGAAAGTAAATAAATGTGATAGTGTTTTTCTTTGTGATGACAGCTGCTGATGAGGACCAAGGGATTTCGTACCTGTGTGGGCGGCAGAAGCATGGTGCCTAATGTGCTGTCACCATTACTCAATCCGCAGAGGTCGGCGTAAAACCAACAAATCCGTCGCAGTGTTCCCAGTTTTAAAACATTGCCTTAATTAGCGTGGGCAATTGCGGGAGAGTCAAGTCAACAGCGAGGCCCTGGGTTTTTTTCGGCATATGAGCCTCGCGTCTGCGCACACCTTTTTCGTTTTCAGGTGGTGCAGTTTACGCGCCGTGGGGGGGTGGAGGCATTTAACCCACGCCTGTCGCTTCATCACTCTCACATTTTCTTCGAAATCCCGGATTAAATCGAAACCTAGATGCGGCTTGATGGAAAGTTATAACGCTCAATTTGTATTTTATTTTCTTTGACAATCGAGCAGTAAGCAGTAAGGAGCTGATCTGGAAACTAACATTAGCGCTGAGCGTTTGATTATCTTTCAGCGTGAGTAATTCAGCACAGCAGATGGATAGGCCTTCACGTGGTTACGCGTCCGAGAGCGTCGACTGAGATGCTTCTTTCCTCCATTTTTAGAACAAGTCTCCCATGAAGAGGAACTCCGGCAGGAAAAGTGTTTAGAAGTGTGAGTCACCCTCTGTCTGTACCATGCGTGTCACACGAAAGAGAGCAGGAGGATGAAATTGCTGGTTGCTGAAGGCCAAGCCTTGGCACGGGCCTGACCCGGTGTAATTGACGGGCCGTTCTTTGTTACAAGAATGAAATTAGTTTGCGCATCGGGGGATGTGTTACACGTAACGCAACATTATTGAGCAGGGCCAATGTCTTGGCCTTGCATTTCAGAATACCGCTGGGAAATACAGTCAGAGGAACCGGCAGGATTGGCCCAGTTTACCGCTAACTTCACCGCAACACTTACATAAATATTACGGGAATTAAATGTGATAATGTCGCCAGGGTATCACGGCGACATCGCACGGATCTTGTTGACATTAATGCCGGCTGAAAAAATGAGCATGTCTCCTACAAGCTAATAACTGGGATCTTCCTTGACTGACACTTTTCTGAGTGGTGTGTCAGTGGTGAAGTGGACACCTGATTGGAACGGGTCTCCTGACGATAGGAGGTATCGTCCACCCCCAGTCCTGCAATCCGATGGGCTTTCACACTACCCAAGGCCGCTATAATAACCCTCGCGGAAGCCTTTAGTGGAATTGTGAAACAGAAATGTAATTGTAAGAATTGTAAGACAGAATACTTTCTCTTGGCAGAGGTGGAAGAAAACACTTTTTTTATCGTGACTGGCTTTCAGGCCTTACGCTGAAGACTTTATTATAAGCTCACGTTGATGAACCGAGATGTCCATTAAACCCAGCTCCGCCCATTTAACATAGCTCCACCCATTAAACACAGTGACGTCCATTGCACTCTTGAACTTTACTCGAAATGTGTCATGTTGTCATGACGATATTGTCACATTATTTCAGGAATACGTGACCTCTTCTTGGCTTGCCGTCACCTCTTTTTGTTTGATGATGTCACAACTATTGCCCAAATGAGGCAATTAAATGAATTAGGGAAGGGTCGGGTTCTCCAGAGCTGTTCCCCGGCCAGCGGGGTTTTGAACCTGATTTGGAATGATCCAAGGAGGCCGACTGCAGTGCGGTAAAAGGGCACTCAGTGGGGTCGCTCACGCAGACGCAGACGCAGACGCAGACGCAGACGCAGACGGATTCACACACGCACACAAACAGGGACGGACAAAGCCCTGCACACAGGCGCCCGTGGAGACCGGCCGACACACGCACACAAACAGGGACGGACAGAGCCCTGCACGCAGGCGCCCGTGGAGACCGGCCGACACACGCACACAAACAGGGACGGACAGAGCCCTGCACGCGGGCGCCCGTGGAGACCGTCCTTCACACGCACACAAACAGGGACGGACAGAGCCCTGCACGCGGGCGCCCATGGAGACCGGCCGACACACGCACACAAACAGGGACGGACAGACGTAGGCACGCACACACAACCAAAGTCAGGCAGACGCAGACAGACAGGCACGCACACGCACGCAGACGCCGATACGGACAGACAGAAAGGCATGCGTGTTTTACGTTGGGCTCCCGTGAGTGTGGGGAAGCAGGGGGCACCACGTAATCTCACCGCTCGAGTTGGCAGGCCACACCATGACAAGGAGCCGGCCTACCCGGGGCTGGCCTGATTCCACAACCCCTGCTTGCCATCTGAAGCCTGCAAAAAGCATCCGTGATAGTGGGTGTGCAGGCGAGCACTAATGAACCCTGACAGTCGCCTATGATCTTATTTTTACACATTAGGGCGAGGAGGGGCTTTTGCTAAAAGGGCGAGTGGGTATTGTGACACCTTTCGTACGCAGCAGTTTCCTGCGTCACCGCAGGGCACAGAGGAACAGAGATACAATAAGTGTCTAGCAGTTCTGCTCATAACAATACTCGTAACAGCTCGCACGTGTTATCGCACATTACACATCAATGTGTGGATGCTCTCTGTATTGCTTTAAAATGCGTTCATTGATGACTGTAAAAACGTTACTTGTGAAGCAAGACTTTTCCGAAGCTCTCTGTCGGAGGATAACCTCCCTCAGCATTCTGAAGCGAGTGGTTTTACATTGACCGTGCCCAAGCTCTAAAGGACCACTACGAGGTCTTACCTTCGTAGGATTGCTAACTAGTGACCACGCGTGCCTCAAAACTGCTTGTTTCCTCCCACCCCTGGGCACGTCACCGCTATAAGAAGCTTGGCGAGCCTGTGGATGCCAGTTCGGGACCAGCCGTTGCTCCAGGCTGCACCCCGCCCCCCGCCCCCCCCCCCCTTGGGTGCGGCTCTGCCAGGCCCTGTTTCCTGTTGCCTGGCACGCTCTTGACAGAGCGGTTGATTGCGTGTCAGTGTTTTTACATGCATCAATTGTCAGTTGGGCCAACTGTGAATGTTGTTACTCCATCTGCCAGCACAGAGGCCGCTGATGGAGCCCAGCCCGTCAAACCGAATTACCCCCTGAGAGTGGAGCGGACGGGGGGGTGGGGCTCTCTCTCTCTCTCGCTCGCTCTCTCTATCTCCCCCTCCATGAACCAGGGCAGGCAACCTTCCCCCAATTTCCGCCCTGCCCCGTTCCCAGTCATCCAGCTCCGCCGGCGAGGTGAGGTTGGGCCGCTCACTGACCGCGGAGCGTCTTTTTATCCTCTCTTCCGAGGCGGGGAGAGCTGTCAGAACAGAACCGCCGGGGACAAAACGACACAACCACCTAGTCCATCACGGTGGGCACGTGCCCCTCTTCACCGAACCCGCCTCGCTCATCCAAATCTCTGGGGGGAGGTTTTGTCGTCCAGCGCTCTGAGCCACCTTTGCACCAGAAAAGACGCTCACGCAAGGCTTTCGTGGTTCGTTAACATCTCAGAGGCGCGCGTGACTTAAAAATGACCTCGTTCTGCGCTGGCAGACTTCCAGCGCACTATAAACACATCTGCCGAGGACCAAGATAAACCCCTGGTTAGACAAACCATTAGGCTTCTTTTCCACCTATCACCGTTCCTGGTCGGCTAACGAGATGGCCCTTGTTTAAGCCAACATGCGACCGTGGCTCTGACATTTTTGTATTCCATCTTGGTATGTGGAAATCCCAGGCAGGGCACTAATGCACTCTGCCCTCAGGCGAGGCGCCTCCCACTAATGCCCTGCCATCCTGCTTCATGCAGCAAAAAATCAACTGGATGAATCACGGAGCTTGCGTGAATCATGGGGAATTATCGGAAAAATAATAATAGGCTGTAACCCTAGCAACATTTAAAAAAAAAAAAAGATAATTCTGATAGCATTTCTCTCGACAATTAAACGGTTTGAGTTTATTTTTAAGCACGCAGGCTCAGATGACTCACTGCATTACATGCATTGCAATTAAAGGGTTAACTGCATTCCAGTGCAGCGATTTGCTATTCTAGATAGAGGCATATATATATATATATATATATATATATATATATATATATATATGTGTGTGTGTGTGTGTGTGTGTGTGTGTGTGTGTGTG
>JAOYSI010003563.1:0-11386 GCA_025775065.1 Hiodon alosoides
TCAGTTTACAAGTCTCAGCTCAGAGATCGGTGCTGTAGTGGTTGTAGGCCCCTCACTGGTGGTACAGAGGGAAAGAGAATTGGGCGAAAGAAGGAGCCCCCAGTGTTGCAGTTGCGTTGCAGTAACAGCATTTGGGTTCACGTCTCTCAGCCACAAGACAAAATGTTGTCTGCGCTGGTACTTCTGGGACTTGTCTGCCTTCAAGTGCGTGTTCAGGGGAAACCACGGATACAGGTAAGAACTGTCTACTGCATGGTCCTACCACCGTAGGTGAGAGCGTTCTACCGGACACTGAACACATCTGGTCTCAAAAGCTATATCAGTGATAGAACAGGACAGTTTGATTTCATCGCAGCAGCAAATCATGTGGTTTAAAGAAATTGATTTTTTCCCTCTTTTTAAAAACAAATTGAACATCAGTCATCAGTTGACATTTACCTCACACTCCGGGGGATACAAATCATTTACATAACTAATTTAATTTAATTACAATTTTTTTTCGTGTCTATTAGTAGCTCTCCATTAATGTACCCTTGCGCTGCTCTCCGCACGCAGGATCTGTGGCACCTGTCTGCTGTCCATATTACGGCACATTACACAGGGCAATATCTTGATCTCATTTATTCTGATACCCCACTGCATTTAAGAGTACTGGCATTCCAAAAACATTCTGAATTCTGAACGTTTTTGAGTGATGCCATGACAAGTCCCAGTGTCGATTTGTGTGCTCTCGGTTCTCTCACCATTGTACTTATTCAGCATAGAGTGTATCGAACTTACGGTTTCACATAATCATTTGCACCCCTGTGATTGCCTTATATTTGTTCAAAAAACTGTTTATTTTCTTTTGTGGAAACAGAGCTGATAGATACACAATCTGTTGGATTTATTTAGAAATATTCTTATTTCCAAATGACTGGGCAGGTCAAGTTTCTCCCATAGCAAGAAAGACCATTTTTTATAGCTGGAGAAACAACAACATTGCTTCTATTTCAAGACAGGTTTACAAGCTTTGTGGGTGCGCAGTGTAGCGTTGCCCTTGGCCCCGGGAAACTGGCACAAAGGGTGGCGTCTGTTGGGCCTCTTTATTTCTGAGGGGTCCCCAGTCCTGCCTGCTTCTGTGGAAGCCGTCCTTTCAAGGGTCTCGCAGTTATCCTGGCTTTTATTTTAAGCCATAATAAATCAGCCAAGTAAGTGTTGTGAATAATTTTTGGAAGTGTCACTGAGCGGTTAAATGCACTCAAAAAAGACCAAAGGTCTGTGGCCCAATCAGAACTCACAGGCTCTGCCCCTTGCGTTGGCCTTCATGCAGTGCAGTGCAGTGCAGTGCAGTGCAGTGCAGTGCTCTGCAGGGCGTTCCAGCCTTGGTAGCTCAGTGCGAAAATGGGTCTGTCTGAGACGTCTGGGGTTCTGGGATCCGTCCTTTTGCTGATGCCCTCAGCATGGATCTGGCCCACGAGACAGGTCGGTCTGTCTTTTTCTCCCTGGAGAAGTTCTACCTGTACTGACTTTTATGGTTAATTAGTGTACCCACAATGATAGATTTATAGTTCTAGGCCTCCATCCATGAGAACAGCTGGAATGTTCGCACATCTATCTGTGCCAGCTCTAAAGCTCCGGGTGCACTGCTGCTGTTCACGAATTTCACATGATTTTCCTACTGCTACTCTGAAACGATTCAATCCCCAGAAAATTGTGTTGTTTTTTTTACAGTTTTGTTGCACTTTGATTGATAAAAGAGGATATTGTAGAATGTTTAGTGGCTTTGCACAGAGCTGAGAAGAAGGCTGTCCGTTAAGACCGGCACAGCTGGGTCACCTTCTTACACTGAAGCTCACCCAATACAACAACCACTAGGCTTTTACTAGGCAGCTCCGCACTGAAAACACATCGTCTTGGTCCGACTCTCCAGTGAAGGAGAGCGGCCAATCAGAACCAGAAGTGTGTTCGTTGTGAGGATTGTGGGTGGTGATTGGACAGGACACCGATTATATATAAACACAACTTAATATCTCCATGGAAGGGGGGCTGGGCCTTTGTGGGGCATGATTGAGTGTTATACATCTGAGTTCAGATGAGTTTAGCATGAGTTCTAGCATGAGGTTAAGTGAACCAATGACATGATAGAAAGATTGTCATTATAATCTTAAGCTTTTTCGTCTGAAAAGGAGACAGAGGAGCATTAGCCCGGCCTCACCTCGAAACTGCCAGGAGTATCGCTTGGAATTGAATGAAAGGAATGTTTGACTCATCGCTGGGCTTTTCCACAGTCTCCCGCCAAGCTACACCACCTCCTACCTGACATCCAGGCTTTTTGACACCATCCAACCATTTCAGTTTTAATGGCCCCGCTCCTGCTCCGTCTTACACGAGATGTCCGTTTCTAAATCGGGAAAAGGTTTTGTTCTCCAAAACACGGAGCCAGTTAATCGATGATGCGCATGCAATAGTGACAAATACTCTGGGAGTAAGCTGAAGGCTTTTACTCTCGATTGTTTTGGCAGACATTCTACAGAAGGCATCAGCTAGCCGCGTTTCGCAGTTTGTGATGGCTCAACTTCATTTTACATTAAGAAAAATCCTGGTTCATCTCGCATCACCAGTAAGAGGAGTATTCCAGGTTTTAGTCTCATTGGGGATTTCTCCGTTTTAATAAATACAGTTTCAATACATTTTCAACGGAGCACTCTATGTTAATATATATTACCACTATATCTGCATTTCTTGGGCTGGGCACAGTATTGTTTTTAGATCCTGTGGCATTCAGTAATATCATTTCCATTCTACAGTTAGCACACCGTAAGACGGCCTCCATGATAAATCATGATCGGGTCACTGCCTTCCCAGGTTGGAAGCCCAGTAATGCAACTATCACATTTCCAGATGAGTTGCCGGATCCTTGCAAGCCAAGTTTTGATAACAAGAGAGACTTTATTGGAGAAATCTCAGGCTGTCTGACGAGGCTGGGGACGACAAAACAGCCCCTGTCGCTTGTCTTTCTTAAACATACTCCTAAACATACTCTTAAACATAACCTAAAACATAACCTAAAACATCATTTTAAACATCATTTTAAACATAATCGGGACTGGTAAAATGCTTGTCACACCTTGTGCATGAATGAAAATGGAGATAAAATGGAGAGTGCATTGGACTGATAGAGGTGTCTGGATTCTGCCTTTACCACAATGCAAAAGTTGAGCTTCAAAACCAGCTTGGAAGATTTCCTTATCATGACGTGTTTGAAGCTGGAATAATGTTTACGATTGCTGGACCTCAAGTTCCTTGGCACTCACTGTTAAGATCTGTGGGAATGTTCTGGTCCCAGGGCACCAGTGCAGGCCTGGGATGATGAGGAGACCTAAATAAGGGAAGGGAGCTTTTTTGTGTGATTACCGATGAATGAAACGCATCTGATTTCAAGTGAGAACCTGATTAAAATTATATATGTAGCGAATAGGGGTGGCACCTGTGAAATTCAGTCCAATGTTTGGAAAACACCTGCAACTACCAGGACTGCTTTGATATCTGTAGCATTGTGCTCTATGGTTTTGGTCTGTCTCTGTTTATAGACATCAGTGACTCTCCTCTAGAGCCCACCAAGATTGTACTTGTAAGGACGAATATTTTTAACTCTCATAATCAGTTGCATTACTTACATTACAAATAAATGTGAAATGATTATGATCAATTATATTTCTTGGAGAAAGTGTATGTTAGAATGACCTATTATACCTACACATTCCCCCATCCCATTCTTCCCTTTTATAGTATATTAACATTAATGGAGACTTTCGAGACCCCTCGTAGGTAATTTATCAACTTGATCTCCCTTGAACCCTTTCAACCCTCAGGGGTCAGTTTCTGCTTTACCTGTCGGTAGTGCCTGCAGTACAGGTGTTTTATAGATGCAGCCAGTATTTGGTCTATTTTGTTTTGTCATTGGAATACCAGTTGCAGCTGTATGTAAAACAGAAAGTAAAAGACTACTTCAGTTTATATGTTTACATTGCTTAATTGAAAGCGGATCTGAAACTGAAAAAAGCCTTTGGAATATTTTGTTATGTAGTAGAAAGATTCTTGTGGGGTGGGAGTCCTAAATAAACCCGTACTCTTTTATCTCCTATTGAGAATTAAATTTAAAAAATGAATTGCTATTTTTGTAATTCAAGCGTGAAAATGATTGTATCTCCAAATAAGATTAAAAGAAGAACTATGATCCTTCACCTGAGTGTATTATCTAAGCTTAAAGTCTTCAGGAAAATCCACTTTGTGGCTGTAATTCCCCAGTCCAAGAAAGCTGTTAGTCAGTCAATCAATTAGATCATTTTATTTTTTATAGACCGATTTTAAAATTTTCAATTGTTTCAAAGCACTGTAAAATGGAATTTCGCTTTGGAAATAAAAAGCTGACAAATCAGATAAAAAAAAAAAAAAAAAAAAAAAATCCTCTGACCGCTTGATGGAAAGACGATTGAGTGAGCAGAAGTCAATTGCTGGGGGGGAAAAAAACCTGGACTCAATGGGGCTCAAAATTATCAGCATGCAAACAGGTTCAGATGTACTGAAGAGCTGGTGGTCAGAGGACCACTCAGTGGAACTGCCAGATTGTGAAATTATCTAAAGTAGCCTTCCAGGAGACACTGCAGAAAAAAAATATGTCAGGCCAGCAATTATTAGATTTGGAGATATCATTTATCTCCTTAATTCCTCAGTGTGCAGAACACAATAAATGTAAGTAGAAGAACATGGAAAGGTGAGATTGAGGGTAAAATACCAATCGATTGGCTAGAATTGTCAATTGTCAAGTGTCTCGTGTTTATACTTGTTTCATGCAAGAATATGGCGCCAGTGATTTGAAAAAGGTTTGGCGTTACTGTACCCAGTTATCAAAAATGTGGAAGCATGTGTTATTGCATTCATTTTCTCACCATCTGTACGAACGAAGAGCAGCTTTACTTGAGCTACATATGTCTGAGGTAGAAAAATGCTAATATGGCTACGTTTTTGAGGTGGAGCTGGAAAGTTACCAAAAAATAAATTTGCCAGAGTTTGTCCAGTTTCGTGGGACCCATAAAATTGTGTGTCATCAACAAAGGTTGGAAAATTATACTGTGACTATGAGTTATATTTCCAAGGGGTAGCATATACAGGGGGAACTGAATCTTAGATTAATGTGTTTATTTATTTATTTAGAAATAAGAACAGGTGGTTTTTAAGACACAGGTTTTTTTTCCCCCAGTCAACTGAAAATTATGAACGAATTTTTTTAACCAAACATTTGCAAGTACAAGGACATGTATTTAGACCTGGACTGGCCAGCAGGGTCAGCGACCGAGCACATTCCAAAAAGAGAGTTTGAAGCCAGCTAACATATGTTAGCACCTTGAAACTAAACACCTCGATTTTATAGGTAGCCCAAGCCAGCCAAATTCTTCACAAAAAAAATGAAGAGATTTCCAAAGCAAGACGATCCTGGAATATTCGACTGCAGGTGCCTATTTAAAGGCTTTAATCACACCGATTAGCAGCTCTGATTGCAAAGGCAGGCGTACGGTACCCACACGAACGGGGAGGGACTGTTATTGGCTGCTGGAAGAAAAGCGGTGCGAGCGATATTTGGGGAAAAGGCCTGCCAGTAATTAAATTTGATATCAGTCAAATAATGCAGTGCAGCACAGGATCAGGAAATGGTCGAAAATGTCAAAGAGCTGTTAACTGCAGCAAAAGTTGATTCTTTACCCTGCACATAGATAGAGTATAGAAGTATATATATAAAAATGAGGGCTGTCAGAGTTACCGCCTTAACGCGTGCGATTAATTTCAAATACTTAACGCCGTTAATGTTTTGTCGCAATCAACGCATTTCTTTTTTGTGCCTTGCTTTAATTTATATATAGCTTTGCTGATTAAATACGCCTGAATGAGGGAGAAAGCTGCTATTATTGCTTTTATTAGAAAACCACAACAGATGGGTCTTTTGATAAAAGCAAAGTTATTTGCAGCTACTGTAAGGGTGAGGGCAGCAGTAACGAGAGGGCTAGCAACGAGGACAGCAGCAGCCTACTCTAAAAGAGTTCGTGTGCAGTAGGCAAATGGACAAGTCAACGAGCAACGAGCTAACAAACGCAATAGCGTATCTTTCTGATACAGATTATTTTGTGTTGCTTCCTATTACAATAAAACACAGTATGGCTTTAACATAACACTCTACTTTTTAAATGGAAAATTGTTTATTTAGGGCCAAATTTGAGCACATTCAAAAATTGGGATAAATCGCGATTAACTACAGAAAAATCACGCGATTAATCTCGATTAATTATTTTAATTGTTTGACAGCCCTAAAAAAAATATTAATTTGATTTGTTAATTTAAGTAGTTCCTATGCTCCGGCGAAAGTCTTTGTTTAGAATAAATGCAGCGTGTTCAGCTACTCAACGCAAACCATTAACAATGTTGCGACAGCCTAATTCAAGGCATTTGTTTTAGAACTGTTGTTACTCTGTTGGTAAAATAAGCTTGATCCTTGGCTGAAATTAAATCACCTGTAATTTGTTTTACTTATGACAACAGACAGTAATGTTACAATACTTTATGCCTTAAACCTGATTATTGAAGCACGTTTTTTCTGAATTCAGATCATAGGACAACTTCATGTTCCTACAAGTATATGGGAACATCGATGATCTTTCTGATTAGCAGTTTACATAATTTGATTTTTGATTTTGTTTATTATATTTATGAAATATATTAAGCTAAAACAATATTATTTATGATCAAAGGATAATGAGTGATTGACATTTTGTTCAATGTTAATTCGCAGAAAAGTAGCATTATTTATAGTCTGGCTAGGTTTTCTTACTTCTAAAGAGTGATATTTAAAAAATTAAGGCTACGATCTAGTAAACCTAGATAGTACCTGCTAGAAGATACCACTCGTGAATGAAAGCCGTGATCAAAATTGGACGCAGTCATCTTGTTAAGTGGGCTTCTGCCGAAAAGGTTAGCCTTTTCACCGTGAAAGGGCAACGTCAATTATAAACACGATGTGGTAATGAGCGTATGTATGTGTCTGCCCTGCACCAACGCGGGGCCTGGTCCAAGAGCCAAGACCAACTCTGCTGAACACTCTTGGAGACCAGAGTCCGGCAAATTATAGTTTGTCTAGAGACAGCCCTTGGTTCGGACCCTTGAGCCATGTGGCAGACCACAGGTCGGCGCCGCTGCCTCCCCTCCAGCTACTGCATCCAAATGAAGCATGTTGTAAATACTGTTGGTTTGCCCCAGCGGTGGCTGCTCTTTAACCCAGTCAATGGCCTCACTGGCCACCGTCGGCAGACAGGGGTAATTGATGCCCCTCAATAAAACTATAGCAATTTGGAGCTCCCTAAATCAGCCCCTTTGTGTATTGCAGACTGATAGCCTGCTCCCTTGATGGAGCACTGTTGGCAGAGATGATTTGAGAGTGGAGATGGGGGACACAGGGGCATGTGCCTGGAGAGGGTGTTTGGTATGCTGAAAGGCGAATTTTAGAGCAAGGTAGCATCAGTGGTCGATAAATAATCCTACAATCAATCAAATCAAACTTTGTTTGTTATAGCGCATTTTTACGAATATAATCTTTGGTAGAGAACGTGTCTAAGAGGGTCTGTGATATGCCATATGTATTGGACATAGTAAAATTTTAGGAATTATTTTAGTTTGACACAAATAATTTCAGAGTTTATTAGTGAACTTTTGGGAAATTAAACTAAAATAGAACTTTGTCCGGGAAGTGAACCTTTCTTGTGACCTCTTCGTCTTAATCAGTGAAAAGTTTTTCCACAATGCTTCATCAAAAATAATTTTAAAATGGGGCTAGTTACTATAACTAGTAGTATTATATGACATACTTAGACAATTAGGAGCAGGCTACATAGTAGGAACCATTGTTTTGATATACTAGCTGTGGCATCTTGTCCTGTGGAACTTTTCTGGTGTAATAGCTTCACTGTAGCTCCAGTTTATTATGGTGAAACTGAATGAAGATTAGTGCATAGCTAATGCAACATCAGTGCCCTCTCAATGTGTTTCTTTTTGTTTTTAAACATGTGAATCCACTACATACTAGCATATGCAGACTACATCTTTTTCCCTGCATGCTAGCAGACAAATTCAACGTGTCTGTTTTTGTGGGGAAAATAAAGTAGTGTTAATATATTAGGGAAAACGTAAAAACTTTGCAAACTTCTGGATCTCAGCAATATTGACCTGGTCAGTGGCTCTTCTCATTTGAATGGGTTTTACGGGGGCAATAAAGAGTTAGCGGAGATAATTGGTTTGGCTCATATCCCCTAGGTTTAGCTCGACCCTGTGCTCTTCCACTCCCACTGAGCTGAGACGTAAGTTGGGTGGGGGGAGGGGGGGGTGTCTGGACTGTCACATATTATTCCCAGTGAATACGTTGGTTCTATAACCTCGAGAGCCTAAGCTGACCTCTCAGCTCAATAGGGGTCACGTGTTTTGTCTGTATATTTAAATACCCTTTATCCTGCATGTGAAAGTTCTCCACTTTAAAAAAGACCACTGTCACCTTTTAGCGGTCTCACTCATAGGAGGAGGAAGTGGGGAGCACTGTGTGTCATTGGTCAGAGCTCACTATGCAGTTTGACCTGAGTTCATTATCTGTAGGTTACTCCTATCATTCATCCATCTGTCTTCCGTTGTTAACTTTGGACGACATTTTCTTCCAAAGCTAATGAGGTTTCATGGATCATTCTGACTCCATGCTATCAATATCTGAATGTTTAAGAACAAGCACAATGTGGTTTAGACACATGGGGAACGCAAAGCCATACAGCCGTGCTGTTTTATTAGCTGTGTGCTATAATCCAGGAAGGCTAGGGATCTTTGGGAAAACTATTCCATGTCCCGATTGGATGGTCACAGCAGTCACTGAAACCGCATTGCTAAGACCTACCCCAAGAGTACAAAACATTCATGGCATCTGTAAATTAAGTGGCCTTAAGATGGTTAATATGGTTAAATATCAGATATGAAGTCAAGGAATTATGCATATTCTTTTTTTTGGACCCTTTTAACCAGAGTTTGGTGATTGCTTGACATTGGTCCCAATCCCCAGTATCAGTCAGAGTTGAATTGTACTGCTCACTTCCTCTGTCAGTGCTATTTGACTGACAGCCTGTTATTTTCTTCTCTCATCTCGTCCGTCTTAAAGTTAAAGCTCTGCAGGGTGATCTTAGGCCAACCCCAGTCTCCTCAGGCTTCCAGCTCTCCCCTGACCCATGCATAGCTAAGCTCCCGGAGATCTGGGAATATTGAGTAGAAATCTGCACTAAAACCCTTTTAATTACAGTTTTCTTATTGCGTTTCTTATTGTGTGTAATTGCTCTCAGTAATATTGTGTGGTTTAAGGCCACATACAAAACAAGTTTATTAGCCACATGGTTTCAGCCGACTATATTATAAGTTTTCAGAGCGCTAGAATATTACATTCTCAGTTCTGGTATAGCTATGTGTCATTAATTTTGCAGGTTTTGGGTCCACCCTTTCTGCAATAGATTGTCCCACTGGCGTTAGTCACAGCGTCATCAGCAGCTCTTCACAACTCCACGAAGCCTATCAGTACATGGGCCGGCGATTCGGAAATGTCCAGTTGTCGACGTTTGAGGTTTTCCGAGAAATGTCTGACTTCTTCTCATTTGCAAGTGAGCCGGCTGATGCTCTTGTCTGGAGAAGGGGCTCGTGACGGTTTGGAGCCGTCTTTGGATATGTTGAGGTTAATCCTTTTGAGAGTAAGAAGCTTAATCCCCAAGTCTTAAAACATGACGTTTGTCTCATGATGTTTATGGAAATTTTTAAAGAAAATCTATCCAGATTTAATCTTGATAGCTTGTAAAACTATTATATTATTAAAGAAGCAAGTGTAAGATAAAGCTCTGATTTGCTTCTGATTAAAAGTAGCAATTGTTAGTGGTAACCATCAAGCTTATTGATAACATTTTGTTGTATATAAAGTAAAGTTATTACAAAGATATTTCCATGTTATTTAAAAGGCAGAAAAACAAGAACTTCCCCACAGGTTTGTTGAATGGCAGTTTATAATTCCTGGAATATAGTAGCATGTAATTACGGTAATTAAAAAAAAAAAATCTTTAATTTTAATTATATTTTTCCTTTTCCGTTTTTTTTTTCTTCCTTTTTTCTCACCCCTCTTTGCTGTGTATTTAAAATTCATCGACTTGTTTGTGGTGAGCTGTGGTCATAAACACATGATTTACGTTTCAATCCGAGTTTAAGTTCTTTGTTAGCCAGGTGCTTATCTATAGTT
This sequence comes from Hiodon alosoides, assembly GCA_025775065.1. NCBI lineage: Eukaryota > Metazoa > Chordata > Actinopteri > Hiodontiformes > Hiodontidae > Hiodon > Hiodon alosoides. The sequence continues at coordinate 10,331 of JAOYSI010003563.1, forward strand.
ACTTACTTGATTGGTTTAAGGTTTTGGTAACATTCATGGAAAGTTTTCCAGTTTTTACCTTTTTGTTGTAAGGAATTTTTAGTTTAGCATCGGGAGTTTCTTGTTGGGATTGGGTCCTGTATCCAGTAGTATTTTTGCATCACATAGTCAACTTGCCAGAGGGGTCAATTAGGGTAAAGTAATATAAATTCACTCAGGATGATAGGGAGTGAGTGATATTTCATAATCAGTGGGCCAATATCATGCCTGTTGTTAATGGAAACAGTGAATATAATGTATTTCCCTAACCCTAACCCTAGTACTGCCTTGTGACCTAAACCTGTCTTATTTTCCCTTTGATAGAGTCCGGGCTGTGACGAGTACCTGGGCTCAGGTAAGATGATGGACAAGTGTGGAGTGTGTGGTGGAGACAACTCTACTTGCCGACTGGTGTCGGGGGTGTTCAAGCACTCTCTGACCAAGGTGGGATATCACAAGATTGTGGAGATCCCAGAGGGAGCCACCAAGATCAACGTCACCGAGATGGTCAAGAGTAGGAATTACCTGGGTGAGTGGCATCTAAATGCGTCTTTAAAAATATTTCTCCCCGTTTTGGATTTTTCTTCTGTGCGATATTCAATGCAGCCACCCGAGGGCGCTGTAATCGTTTAGATGTCAATGTAATTTAAGCAACGTAACCAGATGATGGAGACAGAGGCTATCTCAGGAGGGAAAGACCAGGATTGCATTGTCGAAGGCTGTGATCTAATCAGAGATCACAGTGGTAGGTCTGGATCAGAGAGATTCTAGACCCCAACTTCCACTCATCTCAAAGCTGTATACATGTGCTTTGATCAGAGGAAAACCTCCTCCCCGATTTAAGGTCGGGAATTTCACTAGCTCCCAAGGCTGGAGCATCTGCTGTGCGGCCTGTGGGACACCACGTTTCAGGGTGAATTCAAGAGAGGATTCAGTGTGCCAATCATTGGGGAAAAAAGTACGATTGTTTGGAAACTCGTCGTGGGGGGGGGGGGGGGGGGGGGGGGGGGGGGGGGGGGGGGGGGGGGGGGGGGGGGG
>JAOYSI010003564.1:0-15050 GCA_025775065.1 Hiodon alosoides
TTATGTTTCCATGCATGTGCTTGGGGAAGGTTGGCATGTTTACAGTTTTTCACAATTGCTAAGACACGTTTCTTGAAACGTTTTCTCACTGTAAACACAAAACACAACGCAATATTACATTCACAACACCCCTGACACACCGGCTAAATCAAACAATCATCTCAAAACCATTTTAACTTTGGCAAAAACTAAAAAATGGGATCATAAACAGAGTCAAAATGTTAACACTACTGAGCAGCCATTAGACTCTACACCAAAAAAAAAAGGTACAGAAATAATGATTTATTGTGCATAAGGTCTTTTTGTTTTGCATTCTCCATTGCCAAGGGCATAAAACACATATGAGAGACCAATTGCAACAGACACATTATTGTTTTCACATAAATATCTACAGAATTATATACAGCAAGTGGCAACTATAGTAGTGCACATTCAGAATATAGCACGCATGAAAAAAACTTCAGTACTGCAAAAGGCAGTGGAAAAGAAAAATGAATAGGAAACTACAATGCAGTGCAGTACATATATTTTGTAACAAAATTTGTGCCGAATACAACCCTGACAGGACTCCACACCTGTATCACTACAGGCCATTTCCAAGGCCGGCTGAAGATTTTCCCTGGTGTAGGGGTTCCCCTCATAGACCTTCCATCTCCATGTTGAGAAGAACTGATTGGATTTAAAAAAAGGAGAGTAGAGTGGAAGGAAAACAATCAAGAAACGCTGGTTGAACCACTCGCAGACCAGGGCACCGCGGTGAAAGCTCACATTGTCCCAAACAACCACATAGACTGGATGCTCTGCTTGGCCATGATCCTGGAGCTCACAGTCAAACAGGAGATCCTAAAGACCACCCAGGAATGTGAGGTGTTGAGTGTTATAAGGCCCTAAGGTGGCATGGCGGTGAGAACACCTGTTGTTGATGCCACACAGAGGGTCACATTGCCTCCTCGCTGACCAGGGACTTCCACACAATTCCACTGGTCAATTATGTTTCTTCCTCACTTTCTCCTTTTCATCAGAGAGAATCCAGGTCAAATATTCTCTGTAGATAAAATACATACAATTGTTTTGTATGTTTAGAGTAAAAGTATGAGTACTACAGAATGACAGACCTCTTCTGTTCTTTGTATCTGTATGCAGCCCTGCTTTACAGTACTACATTATAGTGCAGACGTTTAACAGTTTTACAGAACTGTATGTTGTAAGGCACTGCAAGAACCAAAACACAGTTGGAATGTACACTGACTTGTACAAACAGAAAGCATAGCTCTTTCACTCTTTCAAAGTTGTGTTCAAAGCGTACCCTGTACACTTGTTTCACGCGTACCCTGTTTCTCTGCGAGATACGATCAAATGTGGAGAGGCTCACGCTGTTGATGCCTTCAAAATTGGCATCAACTTCGAGTACTTGGTCTCGTACTTCTCCAAGACGGATGACATTATTTTGAAGGACCAAATCAACAATGTGAGCCTCTTGCTGTAGCGTAAACATGGAAGGTCTGCCATGCCATGACATGCCACCTCCTCCAGGCAGTCTCACAGTTCTACAAAAAGCAAAGGTGGAATTACATGTACAGCACTGTGAAGAACTGTGTGACATCAATACATAGATGATATAGGTTGTTTTCCAGTCGCTTGGAAAAGTTGTCTATTGGAAAAGTTATGTACTGTACTGTTTTCATACAATATATATTCAAGTCCTCACTATGGTGGACACTGAGAACCTGCTCAGGTTTGGTTGAACCCGTTGTCCTGCTTCCTTCATTGTCATCCCATGAACAATGACATGATCAATGGCGGTGGCACAAATTTAATCAGAAATTCTCCTCTTCCTCTTCCTCTTCCTCTTCCTCTTCCTCTTCCTCTTCCTCTTCCTCTTCCTCTTCCTCTTCCTCTTCCTCTGGTGCAAACGTTTTCTCCTCATCGATAGTTGCCATCCTTTGTTGGTATCAACATTCAACTGACCCTTGCCATTTGCACTGGCTTATATGCCATTCACTAATTGGTTTCATCATTAGAAACAAGTGCTAACAATTTTGAATTGTTGTGTTTAAATGATGACAGCTGTGTTGAAATTGTGTTTAAGTTTTGCAGCCTGTGTTTATCATTTTGCGTCACAAATGCATCTCTCTGCCAAATTCGCTTTGAAGTATGAGAATGTGCTTAGAGTTTTGAAAAAGTGTTTCTGAGTTGTGTTGCAAATTGTGTCTAAGAAGGCTAATATTGTTTAAGGATTTCCCAAAAGAGTGTTTGATTCGACAAATGGGTTCAGGCAATTGGCCATTTGGTTCAGAGAATGGGATTTAGTTTTTTAGCAATTCAGAAAAACTGTAAGTGTGTTGGGAATACTTTCTAAATTCTAACTAGATTTAATAATGTTTCCTGCTGCATACCTGTTGTGTCGCTATAGTACCGTTCCTTAGCAAGTCTGCTCTCACCCTGCCTATGCTGAAGGCCAGCAGAGAGATGCTGTCTATGCAGGTTTTTCTATAATAAATATTTCAACTTTACATGGTCCATCAAGCTCACTGAATCGTACATGGTGCCGGAGGGCAGGAGAGCTTTTTAGCTGTGTCGACCCTTGGTAATTCCTGACAGCGCTTTTGTTCACTCTGTCAATACAGTTCCACTGTAAAATAGCACAGCACTGAGAGAGAGGGGGAGAGAGAGAGAGAGAGAGGGAGAGAGGGAGAGAGGGAGAGAAGGAGAGAGGGAGAGGGGGAGAGGGGGGGGGGGTGAGCAGGGACATGAAGAATTCCAGGGCATGCCTCTCAGATATCCTGCCAACATCTTACAAAATCTCTAGATCTCAGGTCCGCTCAAACCGCGACTGAAACCACCATCAAACCTTGGCTCGTGTGCGTGTGCTTGTGAATAGGGTTCCTGTGGGGGTTCCTTATGGTTTACCCATCTGGACCACTAATGCTGACAGCTCTCCGCTCAAGTTTATGTGAGTTTCCACGGTCTATCCTTTTAGGAGATATCAATGCTGATGAGTATAGAAGGAACAAATATGCTCTCAGGCTATCATACATCAGGAGGAGGCCAGTCGAGACACTCGAAAGACAGCAGGTGTACAGGTACGAGTCAGGCAGAGCAGCTGGTTAAAGGCACACTGGTGTTTTATTTATCCAGTGTGGTCAGCCAAGGAAAACATTGTCATCCTGGATCACAAAACCTTGAATTGAACTGCAAGCCGGTGATAATGAGTTTTTCTTCCTAGTCCAGTTTTCCCACATATTCCTACGCTGTTTGCCAGTTTTATGTTTAGGTATTAAAAGTCAAGTCAACCCCATACTTTGGGAAGGAAAAGGCAAACATCTCAAGACAATCTCAACGCCCCTGGGAGCCAGGACCCTTTTCAGGCTTGAGGCCTTCCTTTAACAAAAACAAAAACAAAAACAAAAACGTTTGACCGTGGGTTATCCACACAAACATCTCCAGGTCTTTAAAGCTTTGAGTAAAGTGTGGAGCTGTCCAGCGGTTGTGGCCTTTGAAAGAGTCATCAAAAACGAAGCAGTGACAGACAAGTTACTAATTTGCCTGGCTCAGACAAATGCATTACCTCATTGGTTGTCATTGGGAACAGACACCTTTTATTCTCCAAATTATATTCATCAGGTCACAGTGCCTCAGTCGTGAGATTACACTCGCCCTTTTTTGCCGGGCTTTTATCTATAGCGTTTTTTGTACTTTATTTCTTCATATCAGATATCATTTCCTCATCAGTTTTCACCATGGGGAAGTCACACTGTGTGGTGGCATTTAAAGAAGATGCTGATGATTATGCGGTTCAGGGCAAGTTATTATTCAGGAGGATTTAGTACCTACTTTGTATTCTCAAAATGTGCAGGACAATTTATCCATCAGCACATTCATTTGGTTAACAAAATGCAATCAAGGAGCAGTCCCAGTAGATCCTTTACATATGAATACGCATCCTTCCTCAAAGTATCTGCATGGGACTTCTGGGGTTGGTAGAAGAGTCGACACCAACATAGAGTAGACGCCAACACAACTGTTGGGATATTATTACCAAATGACGATGTCTTGCACAAGAAAGAGTAGCATATATTAATTCTGGTGCATTCTGTAAACAAATAATACGCTATTGCTCAGAGGTGTAGCACCTGATTAACACTGCAGTCACATTTCAGTGAATGTAAAGTGTTTCTCGTTGTGGGAAGGACATAGAAGCTGACTGAGCAGATGGCTGCAAAGAGCCATCGTTTCAGACACTCCAAGGGTTTCGTGCGTCCTCTTGTGAAGGTCTTTGTAGCTCCTCCGGCCAGATGTACACTTCAAACCTGGGATTTACAGGTGTAATTCACAGGTACTCCTGCTGCGATTAAATAGCGCATTACATGGCTTCTTGGGAAAATGCACTTAGGCTGCTCATTGGAGCCATTGATTTACTTTTCTAGAAGCAATTTGCTGCTCTCTGCAGCTTCAAGACTTTGTCTGAAGATCCTTTTAAAAACACATCCTGAGAGCGGAAGCTATCAGCCAAGCCAGAAAGCAAAAGGAGTGCCAGAAAATGTTTAATTTCAAGTGTCGAGAGGGTCTCCATATCTCTTAGGCTATAATAAAAGCTAGAGTATGCATTGAACAATAGAAAACAACTATAAGTAAAGTCACAGTGATGTGACTGTGAGGTTGCCCAAACTGTCTCATCTTCCTCAGACACCCACTTCCTGAGGGCTGATAGAGGATCGGGAACTCTCTTTCTCAACCCTTCCACTGTTCATGCGACACTAAACACGAGGAACTGAATCCAAAATGTGTTCCAACAGTGTACCACCAAGACCCTCCCCCAGAATAAACATCTGCCATTTTGTTTTTTAAATTTTTTTTATGATGCCACTGCTCAGGATATAACCTCAATTACCGCGGGCCCTACCGCCATACTCAGCACAAACCATTAACAGTGTGGTACAATCTGATTACCCGCTGGGATATCCGCAGTGGAGGAGAAAGGCATAGCTTGTCTGCACTGTGATGAGTGGTGCTGTGCCCATTTACTGGAAAGCCCATCACGTTGATGGTGCTCGGGTGATAGCCGTGGCTAGGTAACGAGTTAGAGGTCGAAAACGGGGGAAGCTCCGTTGGCTAAGTAGCCCCTAAGTGCTGTTAAATGGTCTGAGGCTGCAGTATGTCAGTGGCAACACTGTGCGTCAGCACTACGGGAATGCAAGCCGAGAAATGGGTGCAGCAGAATGTAGTTTTCACTCAATCGAGACCCGCCTGCCAAGAACGTGCACGTCTCTGTTTACTGCGTTTACGTTTCATTACATTGGATCGATCTAACCTTTTGGGGCTAGCGAGCTAGTGGACACTGGCGATAACAATTGATGGTTTTCACAGTAATGTAAAACAAGCTGACGTGCCAGCATTCAAAATATCTCTTTTCAACTAAACAAAAAAAATATTTAGGTTGCTGTTTATTAGTGGAAAGGTAGCTTTCAAATCTAGGGAAATCAGTTTTGTTAAACAATGTAGAAATGGTTTGCAATAATCTATAATTCCAGATATAAAATTATATCGATAGTCTGTGGAAGAAATGTCCTCCCTTAGTCGCTGGACTGTAATCGAAGCTATGGTGTGGAATATGGGAAAATAATAATTCAAATTCTTTTATAAGCATGCTGTTATAGTTAAGTCTCGCTGAAAACCTGCAAGGTGGGGAAAGAGACAGCTACTCTCTAGTTGCTGGAACATCTAGAACATGGGATGGCCTGCAGGTCCCAAAATAAAGACGATGAAATCCACCAGGCCCTGAGGTGCAGAGTGGTTCTGGTGGTAGCTGAGCGAGGTCAGCCAAAACAAAGCAGAACAGGTGAGCGCGGTAATGAGTTTGAGAGTGATTATCCCCCCCGTCACACTTCTTCCGTGGGTACTACCTGCGGTGGAACAGATTGGCCGCGGTACGGCGCATTATGATCGCTCAGGCGATGGGGAGGCAGCTGGCCGAAGGCTGCTTGTGAAGTCAGGGACGTCCTCCCTTTTCCTGAGTGGAGCTCGACTCCGAGGAGGGCAGTCAAGCTGAAGCGACCGGGCTGTTCACTTCAGCACTGAGACAAGCGGTGCTTTTCTGACTCGGTCTGCGCCACACTTAGAAAACAAGCCGCAGGCTGTGAGAGAAAGCAGATGACCTACACTCTGAGGCTCTCCCTCCGTATCTTATCGCCTGGCCCCAATTAGTGCTGGTGTCTGTGCAATCCTCATGGAAATGGCACGTCACGTGACAACACTGCAAAAGCCAACTGTCCCGTGTGTGGAATAATTAGAAAAGTAAGGGAAAAGGAACCAGACGGGGAGAGGGGCTGCTGTGTAAATCTTACCCTGCTCTGAGAATCTCTGACACAAGACTTCCTGTGCCTTTTCTGCCTCTGTTTGCTCATCAGTGATTTGACTTCGGGGCAAACATTCCAGCCCCTGACCAACAGTTTTTTTGCCTCCTGTTCAGGATGTAGAGCTGCAGTTTTTTAGACACGGAGCATTCGGTTGGTAGTCGTGAAAGAATAGAGAAAAGGGGGTTCCGATGTCTCACCTGCCACCGATTACCTGGACGTTCTGGGTAACCTCTTGACATCTAACCCAGATGTTGTCTGAAGGATTTAACAGGAGAGACAGAAGTTCCTTCAACCGCATCCCAACTTGTTGTTTCATCGGTAAAACACCGAAGCATGAGCAAATATATGACTATGTCACGGTGTATTCAAACGGACGTGTGCGGTTAAGAAAGAGGCACTTTGCTGAAACAATTTTTGCAAAATCGTTTGAGTCTCCCCAAAGTCAATTGCACACTCCCTTAAGCGATAATCCCGTGGTTTCCCTGCTTTGTGGAAATGGGTCATGGGTTTGAATTGACGTTCGGCTTCCCAACAAGCCGCCGCTGTTATAAATCTCCAGTCCTGAACGGCAGGCAATGAAAGGCTCTGCCCTGGTAATCCGTGACGGAAGGTACTTTCACGGCAGTTTAGTTCAGATCCAGGACCGTGTTGTTGTTGTTCCCTTCACGCTAACGACACAGACACAGATATCTGCCATCTGTTTGACAATGCCAGGATAGATCACATGCCAAGGCTTGTTATTATCCCTTAGCCCGTAGCCCGTAGTGCTCTCTTTCATCACCAAGCGTTGCACTCGTAGTTTTTACTGAGGCATGCATATCAGTGGAAAATGCCAAAAAATGCAGCAATGAAAACCCACCAACCCCCACGTTTTGCATTTTGACTCCTTTTCCCCCCCCCCCCCTTCTCGTCTGCTGCTCCGACGGACTGGTGGTGTCTGAAGAGGCCATCTAATCTTCTGGACGGACAAGTGTAGGGAAAGGTGTGGGTGGCGGAGACCTTGGCGGCGTTCCACACCTCTTCAGACACGCGGAGGAAGGATCACGTTGTTGAACTCTCCTATTTCTGCACACTCCGCTCGCTGGTGTTGACGATATCGCGGCACTACCTCCAGCCTCTGATTCGGGGCACTTAGAGGAATCTATCCTACATAGGAAGCAACTTCGCCTTCCCTTCGACTTGTTGAAAGTCAACATGGTGTCCCTGTATTGTTGATAAGGAAACGCTTTGTCCTACAGCTACAGCGCTACATTTATGCTGAACCTCTCAGGTGTGGCGAGAAAGTTTGATGGAGCCACTGTGCGTACAAATATAGAGGAAGGACTTGGATACTGAACTTCCTGCGTTATAAATAGCATGTGAATTGTGGACACGATCAACCTTTGTGCCATTATTACTCTGAACCACAGTGACTTTCACAGATTAACAGTCGTGAATAGTGGTGGATAGATTACCAAAGAAAATAGATTGTATTAATATTTCATTCCGAGTTTTAGATGCACTTTCAAATATTCCTTTTTGTGTGCTTACTGAATCATGTGGTTGACTTTAAATCATGATATCTGTCATTTTAAACCGGCCTTTAGAATTTGTCAACACTGTCATTTTTGAAACACCCAAATTAATGTAATGTCTATAGATGAGAAAAAGACAGGAAAAATTGGATCTTCTTAGTATCGTGTGCGCACGTGTACACGCACCATTGTTCAGTCTATGTGTGTGTTTTCCATGTTTTTGGCTGGCGTAACAGTACATGCCCATTGATCAGCCAGCATTGCAGGAGACAGTGTGCATCTCAGAGGAACCTGGCTCACTGATACTGGCAGTCCTTCCAACAGAATAGGTAATTCGGGGAACAGCCGAAGTTCAAAGAGCCAGCAGATTTACAATTCAAACAAGGCAGAGGTGTCTGGGGTGTGAAGTTGGAAACACTTACTTTGTTTTCCAGGAGGTTTTAAAGAATGGTCAAAAAAGGATAAAGCCATGAAAGGAATTCAAATGCACTGATAAGTGTTTTCTTTCAGGCGTCTGCTGCTCTCTCAGTAAATTACATTGACAGGTATCAAAGCTAATGCTATCTGTTTGGTAGTAAGGGTTTAGACAGGCGGCCAGTAACGTGGCCTCTGTTGCATTTTAAAGCTTACAACCTAAAGCTTACATATCTGATGCATTAGCAGACATCAATCTAATCGCTGGTGAAACATATATGATGAACTCAATAGAATTATTCATACATTCCCTCTTTCATGATAAGAGCTGTATATAAAAATATTTAAAGCTTGGGTAAAACAAGAAATGACCAATAATTTTATAACAGAAGGTAAAAAGAATGAAATCGCGACTGATAATTAAGTTTTCTCTTAAACAGGTGATTAATATTATAGTTCCTCATTTTGGGTCATGCTGTGGATTACGCAGAGTGTTTTGGGGAAAAAATGACCCCCTTTGGTAAAAATATGTTCACACGAGAGATGAAAGCGGGGCAAACAGCCACAGTGCATGCCACCATTCCTGTGACCACGTTGTCTAATCTGTGGTTTCAGTCCTTCACGATGTAGTGATAAAGCCCATTACATCACTGTCCCGACAAGCCTGGGAGTAGGCCGGTATAAAGCACTGAGTTTAGCAGCGTGGGCCTCCAACTGCCGTAATGATATGACATCAATGAGCACCCTTATCTATGCCCATCTTAAATGGTACAATTCGGCTGGGACGGTTTTCATGGTGCGCAAAAGTGTTAATTACCAACCTTAATAAGCAGTGTCGTGGATGGCTACATAACAGTTATGTATATGATGTCATAAGCAGTCCGACATTTCAGCGCTTGAACACCATGTTATATGTGATATCATCAAGCTACCAATTTTCTAACTCAAAGAGTTCTTAGCAACCGATATGTCAGGGTTAAGCAGTCCCAGGGAAAGTCTGAATAAGGGAGTTTTTAGCCAACTCAGGGTGATAGCAAGCAGCTCAGCACTTCCAATGGTTCCTGGAAGTCGATAGTTTACTGAGCATGCACTTGGCGTGCACTGAGCGTGTACTGAGTGTGCACTGAGCGTATATTGAGCATGCACTGAGCGTGTATTGAGCATGCACTGAGCGTGCATTGAGCACGCAATAAACGTGCACTGAGTGCGCACTAAACGTATACAGGAATGTGCACGGAGCTTGCACTGAGCGTGCACAAAGCGTGTGCTGAGTGTTTCAGCCAAGGGTGTCCTAAAGGGTTCTATGAAGGCGAGTGTATTTGTTTTCATGCTGATTGGCGGTCTGGGGGGCAGACAGGGCGAAGAAATCTAAGTAACAGAGAGATCCCGGTGAGAAGGCCCTCTGTTTTGTCTTAAAAATTCAAAGTGTGTGTTCTCATGAATGAGTGAGAGTGAGATATAAGAGATTGTGCTCGTGCACACATATGACGGTGTCAACGTTTTTCTGGGTGGGGGCGCATGAGAGCTCAGGTTCTGTCCCCGAATGGAAAAGCTCAACAGAGGTAATTCTGGCCCTGCGGCAATGTGAACTATGTGCCCCTGACACCTGATCCTTCAGCCTCAAGCATTAGGACCCCTGAGTGCGTAGTTTGTGTGTAAGAGGCCCGAGGAGTGTTTCCCCTGGCCAAAATAAAGTTCCTCAAAATGTAACAACCTGTGAGGAGCCATGGAGTACAAACATCACGAACATCTGGGCAGTATGCATTTTAGTTGGCCGAGTGCCTACTCCTGACCTACATACTCAACGCAATTATTAGGCAGTTCATGAATCACCGCTGTTCAGATTGTTTTTTTTGCATGTTCCTCACAAGGCCGTGCACCCGTAGAGGATTGCAGGATCCAGAGAGGAGCCCTATTGCAGTGATAGTGCAGTGTTGCGTGACTTCCTGTTTGTCTCTCCTTTACCCACATTCTCAGCCCATTCACAGAACTGAAAGCTAAATGCCGTACACGGTGTAGCGATTACACAAGAGATCCCACAGCAATGCCACTCACTCCGGGGACACATGTTGCTCTCTTCCCATGTGCACACCACAATAGCCATGGTCACTGAAAGATATGCAAAATGTAGCCATACTTTTTCTGTCTGAGGAAGCCAATAAGCATATGCACTGCGCAGAAAGATGATTCCGCGTGCGTGTGCACGTGTGCGCGTGAGTGTGCGTGTGTATGAGTCAATGCCTGCGTCTGCCAGTGTGAGAAAGAGAGAGGGTGTTTGCTCCCCGGACTCCGTCTCTGATTACTGCTGTTTTGGCAGCTGACTCTCAGTAATGGACGCCTGGCTGTCAGGGAAATTTGTATCTGCCTGCTTTACACAGGCTCTTCATTCCAATCAACAACTGTCAGCTGGGCCTGTCTGGTTATTAATGACAGGCTCTAACTGCCTCGCAGATTTTCTGCTCAAATTGGGAGCCAGCAGAAAATCAGGTTATGCTCTCTCAATGTGCTGCTGCGGGCTAATGGTGATGTCTCAGAAATCAGACAGCAGAAAAAGAGAAGTGGGGAAAAAATGATCTGTTGCAGTTTGTTTCAAAGGACATCTTAATATAGAAAAATAAAGTCTGTTCACCTGACTCCAGACCTTTTGTGCAAGCCTTTGGGTCAGAATTTCCATACGGAAATGTCGGTTTAATGTGTTTATATTACGTTGGTGTTATATTAACTTACAGTCGTGAAATAAAGGTAGGGTGCTTGGTAGTGTGAGGATGGCTGCTATAATAAAAATGTCGCAAAGGCCAACGCAAATGTTACTGTGACAGAAAAAGCATCAGGGATGCGTGTGTCTGGTGTTTGAAATGAGGGCGTGAATATTTTAACAGGACATGAGACCACAGCTGCCTGATAAATCATTCAGCTCTGTAGCGTTGGGAGGGGCAGGCCAGCCAGCCCGCTGCTTGGCTACATGCTTCTGTGTGCCTGGAAGCCGAGGGGAGGGCTTCGGGCCACTAGGGGGCGACAGTGGAGCTGAAGCAGTGTCACGCCCGCAATCACAATTCACACGTCATAGCTATTGATGCACTTGACTTCTGCAATTAAGACTGCAGGACTTTTAAATACAGTAAATAAATCATTCTTAAGGGCTTGCACAGACTAAACAGGCTCCATTGCTTCCCAATCCATCATGTTGATGTGCTGAAATAACGCACCATTTTGAATGAATTTATTCTGGTGGATTTCTTCAAAACATATAGTCTGTATAATTGTATTTCTCTCTAATTGCCAAAACGATGTATATCTACAATGTTTAAACAGTAGATACCATTGTAAAACTACAACAGAGTGTAATACATATTGATACGATTAACTCAGCGTCTGAACTTTGGGTTTCACTAAAAGTTTCACCCTCATTATCAGTGCCTCCGGCATCAATAAAATATCTGTTATCTGGAATGCTGAGAGGCGGGTGATTTCCACGGACCATAAAAAAACGTGCCGTATCCGTCTTTATGGTGTTATTAAAGCATCAGTGTTTTCCAGTAAATGGGAGTGTGACCTAACAGGTTTTGTTGTTGACTGAGCAAGCTGGACATACGTTTAAATGAATTTACTTCCAGCCTTACGAAATATTCCACTGTAGCCATTTAAAGAGCAGAGCTGATTTTGAAAAACGCTGAATGAGAGCAATCTGATATTCATATTGAGAAACACATATTTAATTAAATACGATCCGTGTTCATCTCGTTGACTCATCTTTTCTTTCCACAGCGAAACTGGCCTCCACTTCTTCCTTTACAGCCCAGCACACCGCCCACGCTTAATAAAATATCATCTATATATCTTTACATTCAGGAGATTCAATTGAAGTAGGATGTTTTGTATTATATTAGGTTATCTCTATTTTCATATCATATTAATCCTACGTAATATATCATTTCAATAACGTGTATACTTTCTAAACCATAGAGGCTTTCAGTGATTTTTAACGGTCATCAGCTGTTGAACGACGACTGGTGTTGTAAACATCGTATTCGTAAAAAAAAAAATCAGTTAGACTGGCATATTCAAAACAAGTTTCAGCGGAATGCATGATATTCACCATATCAGTGAACTGGTACTCCTTTGTGCTTAAAAATACGGTGACGTGGCTTTTAGATTTTTGTATGCGAACATGAGGGACTTGGACAAAATAAAAATTCCCTGATTTCGGGAGTTTTTTTCAAGTTTTTTGAATGATAGTTTCGTTCTGAACCAGAATTCAGGGAAAACTCTTCCTCAGAACCACACTGATTCAAGAAACTATTGCGAAAAACGGTAATAACCGTGTGCTAATTATTAACTTGACAGAGAGGAAGGATGCATGGCAGGCAGTCGTCACCCTTGCCCAACTGTTCACCGTACATGTCTGCGCGTCTCAAAACCATGACTTCCGGTTTCATAAGCCTGACCGGAGAGGCGGCCCATTTTTCCATCACCTTCTCATTTACCAGGTCAGTGCCAGTGCCACCCAATGCTGACAATGGGTATTTTGATGACCAATTAAGAGCGAGGCCTGCAACAATTATGCAGCTTGTGAATAAGGGCACATTCTTCTCACCTCGCGATTGCCCACTTTAGAAGTTCTGCCACAGTTGTGTTTGGAATGAAACTGTTACTGAACTTGGAAGGAATGTGGGGACGCTGCCAGCAAATCTGTGGTAGAATTTCTGCTGGAAGATGATGTGTAACTCTTACCAAAGAGCCTTCATGGAGGAAGTGTATTGTTTCTTGAAGTCTCAGCGTTATCAATCATACTTAAAATGGCCTTTGTTCCTGTGAGCTTGCTGTGCTAACTGCTATTGAAAGGTAAACAATTAGTGTGATTCCCCAGATTGCATTTTCCTTCAGCAGAGCGATAAGAGAATGGGAATGCTGAGTTTCGGTAGCGTGTTAATCGGGGAGGCAAATCTTTATAAGATGCCTCTATTATTGGATGGTGACTGAAAATGTTTCTGTGTAAGCTTATTTTTACTTGTTCGTTCATGTCTGCCCTTATCTTAATTTCACTTTTGAGTCACCTTTAAAAAGATTCTTTGTGATAATCTACGGCCTTCTATAAGTAGTTTTTTCCCCAAAATATCAATACTGGTTCTTTATCTTGGCAAGGCTAAGGACCCTAAAAAAATGCAATACTGAAAAGGAAAGGAGGCTAAGGAGTGATAAACGTTTGCGGCCCGGAGGAAAAGTGTATTTCTTTGGGAACTAGGTGTAAACGTGGTAGGGGAAGTGGGCCAGACGGGTTTGCGTGGGAGTCTTGTAATCACACAAAGTCTATTGCTCACATCCTCCGAATGCCAACTGCTCACTCCTTGCTCTGCGGCGAGGGGGCATGCCGGCCCTCCCATCTTCGCGGAGAGTGTGTGGGCTGTGTCTGCCTGTGCCAAACGATCGTACTTCAGATAGCTGGGTGCTGTTTTGGCAACGGCCGCCGACCAGCCAAAAAACATATTCTGATATATAATAGAAAACAAGAGGGCAGGAGGCAGAACAAAAGATGGCAATCTAGTATGTACAGTAAACCAAACATTCTTCTAAGACTCCTCTGTCATCTTGACAAGGTTCATCGAAACTCAAACGTCAATCATCACACGCTGACATTCCAGAATGCTTGTGGCGGCGTTGTGTTTTGTGTTCAGCCGAGCGTGGAGAGCGTGACCGCGTGGACAGCGTAGGCCAGCTCTCTTTAGAGTCAGTGGCCGATGCCCAGGCAGGGCTGGAGCGCGACTGCTGCCCCACCACGTGGGGCAGGGAGCTGTCGGCACGGACCTCTGAGGCTACACCCGCATGTACGTACTTATCCAAAATACAGTCTAAACCGGATCGCTGTTGTGACTGGAAATACCGCAAATGCAACAGTGTACATAATGTTTTTCTGAACCCAGTCAAAGGCATTATGATCTAGATGTGTCTAGATTAGACTCAGTAATCTTTATTCACGAGGACAGACTGTGTCATTATTGACTAAAACTTGCGAAACCCCTGTCCTCCTTTTTGCTTATTGTCCTTATTGCTACCTGTTCATTCCTGTTGTTTCACATGGCTTAAAAGCAGAGCAGGTATTGATCCTTCTTTCCTGTACCCCGATGTCAATGCGCAATTCTATTAACGGTCTTCTGCTCTATGCCCCCAATTCATCAGAATAGCCATATTATATCTTAAGCACCTATTTAAGGGCTGTAAGAGCTTTATATCTGTATAGAGCATCTGCACACCCTAACTTTGTAGATGTGTAGGGCCTGTCAGGGGTCAAGGAGGAGGATTGGAGAGTTGCATTCTGGGAATACAGGGTATATATATATATATATATATATATATATATAATTTCTCTCAAAAATGAGGACAATTTGGCAAAAATGAGGACAATTTGGCCGATGACAACACTAAGCGTGTCTGAACAAGGCCGTGAAGGGGACCACGTGGGACAGTGAACAGGTAATAATAACTCTCAACACCGCCACAGCTGTCAAGAGCTGCTAATGGGTGGGCTCCTTCAGCAGTAGCTTCCATCTCGCAGCAGGGCCAGGGGCTTCAGTCTGGTTACCGCTCTGTCGTTAGCCCCCGGGACAGGCGTCTGCTGGGGTAGGCACGCAGCGCAGCCTTCCCCTCCCAGTACAGTCGGCACCCAGCCATTTCGCTGTCCCGCATTCTGGAAGCTTGCCGCGACACGCTCATTGCTGCTGTCGCCGCATGCGCAGAATCACCGGGTGACATGCCTGTAACCTGCAAGGTC
>JAOYSI010003565.1:0-15049 GCA_025775065.1 Hiodon alosoides
GTTAATTTTAATTATTCGTTTCGCACCGTAAAAATGATAAAATTTTCCTGTTAAATTAAATTTATTTTTATTAAAAAACACCCCCCCCCAAAAAAAAAAAAAAAAAAAACACGTGAAAACTCCACTTAGCTCACTGGTTACTGTCCTCTTCCAACAGACACAGCAGCTAATTCTGAAACATCAAACTCACCAAATTGCCTGTCGAATCCTATGGCTTGCATAATTCTACATTCCACGTTTAACAACGAACGCCTCAAAAAACAAACTAAACCCGACAAATTCATATCTCCACCAATCTGAACTTCTAACCAGCAACAAGAATGCAATGCTTAGTCTAATCTCACGGTCATTTACGTCATCAACGTGCGATTGTGTGCTGCAGCACTTCTGGGAAAATTCTAGTTGTGGGACATGTAGTTTACATGGATAATCTTCCTTAAACGTTAGCAATTTCTTTATTTGATAAGAGGATTGTTCTTGTAATCTTTTACATAAAATAATTTTATAAAATTAAAGTGGTTTTACACCACAGAAATAAAATCTAACAGAAATCTTTGTCAAAATAGAATACTTTGACTGTATTGGATCTCCTATAGTTGTGCTGACGTCGTTGCACGCATTTTAACGTCCACACGGGTTTCACCCAATCACATAGATTATTTGACGCGAGTTTCCGCGGCACGCAACCAACAATGGCAGAAAGAGGATACAGTTTTTCCCTAACCACGTTCAGGTAGATTTAATTGTTTACATACATACCACATAAAAGAAAATATATGCGACCTGGTATTGACTGGGCATAAGCATTAAATTGTTAGCTGATTAAACTTGACGTTTGAATATTTGAAGAAAATTAAACGGGTAGCGAGACAGACGTGCATAGTCACTACTGCTCTCTGGCCTATTCTGCGAAATGATGTTCCGTTTAACGTTAGTTCGCTGGGTTGTCAAAATAGTCTTGAAAATACACAAATAAAGCTTGTGGACATGTGCGCTAAAATTCGTCATTCAAGTGTCTTTGATAAATAATTTCGGTCGTAATCGGAGAAAATACGTGCTGGCTAGAAGTTTCACTGTGGTAATCACCATCGCCATTAGTATTGTCTTCTCGCTACAATACTTAAAAAATGCTTTAAAAACATATATAATAAATTTAGCTGGCATACATGGTGCTATTTAACAATTATTCATTTCAAACTGATGGGTTTTTTTTAGGTCAATTTATATAAACATTTGGCTATTATGAAATGTAGAGTGATACTCACTTTTACGAAGAGTGGGTATTACTGAAGTACTTCAATACGAATTATGGTTTGTAGTTAACAGTGATATGCAGGATTTCACCTCAAATGCTTTCCTGTAATGTTGACTGAGGGTTGGTCTCTTGAAATTGCATTTATATATTTGTATCATTATTATCTTTGTCAGGGGCATATTCTACTCATGCAGGGAACTACATTCTGTATTTACTCTATTTTTCCCACCTCCATTGTACTTTTTAATCAAGAAATCACATTTTGAAAAAAATGTTTCCTTTTATGAATTGTGTGTAGTTACTTCTCCTAGCTGTTACGGAAACTTGCTGCCGTTGTTGTTGTGTTGCTTACCGACAGATAGGCTTTAGGAACTCGAACCCATTATATTTTCTTCTACAGCCCCTCAGGCAAACTGGTTCAGATTGAGTATGCCCTGGCAGCTGTAGCCGCTGGTGCCCCATCTGTCGGAATTAAAGGTACAATATGAATCCTTTTCTGATCACTCATCCTTATCGTCTTTTTATAATTGGTGTGCTTTACAGTCTTGTAATAGTGTGTTAAACCGATTTTTCCCCTCTCTCCTTAATCACTCAGCTTCAAATGGAGTGGTTCTGGCAACAGAAAAGAAACAGAAGTCCATTCTATATGATGAACAGAGTGTCCACAAGGTGGAACCAATAACTAAACACATAGGCATGGTCTACAGTGGTATGGGCCCAGATTATAGGTACTGCTTGTATTTTAACTCTCGGATCTACCAATTTTATTTCTATATCAGGCTACGTCTTTCGTTGAAACGGTACATGTCCATGTTGTTTGCAGAGTGCTTTTGCGAAGAGCACGGAAGTTGGCACAGCAATATTTCTTGGTCTACCAGGAGCCAATCCCCACCGCCCAGCTGGTACAGAGGGTTGCATCTGTCATGCAGGAGTACACGCAGTCAGGGTAAGTGTAATCAGTAATTGGTTGTAGTCCTTCATGGTGCCCTTGTATAAAGTCAGACCAATGCTTTGAAAATATAAAAACGCCTTAAAATGTCAAAAATCCATTTAAGAGCTGGATCAAAATGTGGAATGAGGCACTTCAGGATCAGGGTTGAAGTACCCAGTGTTAGAGGTTGCTTGTTGTAAAACCAATTTTGTACGGTTTCCTTTTAATTTTATAGTGGTGTGCGCCCCTTTGGGGTCTCATTGCTGATTGCTGGGTGGGATGAAGACCGCCCCTACCTTTTCCAGTCAGACCCCTCTGTAAGTAACACCTATCTGTGCTGTGCTGTCTTTCAGATTAAACTGACAGCTCTATTTGCCTCATGGTTGAGGACCTGAATCTCCATGTTTTTGTCCATAAAGCAATGTTTTTATTAATCATCTCAAGACAACTCACTGAGGTTATTACATAATTTTGTAAAGGGATAAAATACATCTGTGTATTTTTTGTATTTTGTCGGTAATTTAAAACCTCCTGTCATCCACAGATGACTAAATGCTCGTGTATTAGTCAATAAGTCAGTAATACTTTATTCAGTAATCGTATTGCCAGGCCAAGAGCTTTGAAATTTCATGGCAGATCGGCTTGCAAATGGATGCCTTCGTTCATCTTTCAAAATTATTCGTTAGACTTTTAATAAGTGAATTATGTATGAGATCTTTAACAATAGTGTGGCTGCAGGATACTGTCCGGTTACTATAAATCTTATGTCTATATAGGGTGCATATTTTGCCTGGAAAGCCACAGCAATGGGGAAGAACTACGTTAATGGAAAAACATTCCTTGAAAAAAGGTAATACAATTATTTTTCTGAATATGTTTGTCTTGCTGGACTACACAAATCCACTGTCTGGATTTTGTTTCAGTTGAGGATTGATCATTATTTAAAGCTGCTTTTTAGCCACCTGTATGGGAGTATTTGTTGTTTACCCACATGTACTTCTCAAAACAGAAAATAATCTGTAAATGTTTTTTAATTATCCGTTAATGGTATCATGGTATTTTTGTACAGATACAATGAAGATCTGGAACTTGAAGATGCCATTCACACAGCAATCTTGACACTAAAGGTGAGTTAAACCTGCCAGCATTTGTGCATTTGTCCAGCCCTGGTGGAGGTAGTAGTCTGTTAATAGTGCCTTGGTAGCTTGATGCTTTATTTCTTATTTTTCAGCGACAATGTGATGGTAAACTATATTTCCAGTGCATTGTAGCCTTTCTGATAATAAGTAAATGCATATGATCAATTAAAATATTATTTTAAAACCTAGTTCTTTCAAGCATTAACTCAACTTACCTGAACCATAAAAATGTCTGTTGATGGCTTCCTGATTGGGTGATGGGGGTGAAGGACATTCTGTAAGCTCCGATCAACAATAAGCAGGCTTTGATGTCAGATGAAACTTGCCAATAGCCACCTCTTTTATTGAAATGTTTTATTTTAATGTATTAAAAATAAAGTAGTAATCATTCTGAACCACCCCATTACTGCTGTATTCAATATTTATAATAAGAATTTGTTAATAATAGATATTGAAACACATGTAGTAAATGTGTTTGATTTGTTACAGGAAAGTTTTGAGGGTCAGATGACAGAAGATAATATTGAGGTGGGCATCTGCAATGAGGCTGGCTTCAGACGACTTTCTCCAGCGGATGTTAAAGATTACTTGGCGGCCATTGCCTAAAAAATCCACCTTCTTTACCTGAGTTTTTTTGTTTGTTCGATATGTTCCATTGAGCTGTGTTTTTCCTTTGTACTCTCATTCTTGTAGAAAACTACCAATAAATGCAATTAATCAAAAAATTTGCCTTTTTAATCATTTTATTGGTATTTTTGGGGAAGAAGTCTAATTGGAAGAATTTAATATTTTCAGAATTATTGTCTTTACTTATGACATGGTTAACAGAGCAATGATTTTGTATCAACTTTAAAAACTTTATACCAGTTTTCATTGCATATGTGTTAATTTAACCTTTTAATCTATTACAATATAATGCTTAGTATTCCTTATTAAGAATATTAACTTTGTTTGTTTTTTTAAATTGACACTAGATTAAGGACAAAAAATACCACAAACAAAGCTAAGTCGAATGATTTAGTACAGTTCACACAGAACTAACACAAATAGCTGTAGTATGTATAGTATGTTGCAGCTGTATTTGGTTAATATTTACTGTTATGCTGACAATTCACAATTATGTGTTTCAATGAACCTAGAAGAAGTGTCACCAGTTCATAAATAAAGGTTTGGTTGTATAATTATAATTAAATGTATTCCGTAAAAAAATTTGGACTTGAGGTGATAAAGTATAATAAATAAGTAACTCGTTTTACTAAAATCTGCACACATGCATCATGGTTTTTGTTTTTTTTCTTTTCAAAAATTGTCAATTTGTAATCGTAGTTGTTGGCTGACTTTACATTCATACTATAGTTAGTGTGAATCAACATATTAACGAATAAATACAGCTGTTTAGATAAATTTATATATTTACGGGAGCGGATCACACCGTTTCCATAATTTGTTTTGATAGCAATGTAGCTAGTTTTTACTAGCAGATGTTGATACCTAACTAATTCTTAGATATACTCGCCAGTGACTGTAAAAGATAGATACTCGCCCGCCTTTTACCTTTTTTGTCATGTTATGACATTTGTGGGGTAGGCGGGGAGACTACGTTTTCCAATTAGATTTCAAACAATTGCGTCGTTTACTAGGCGCCAAAAAAGTTGCCGGTGCATCTTTCATGTAAGACCCCTCCGCACAGAAGTATAATATTTGGAATTACATGGTCAGATACTAATTCGACCATTTATTTAGTCTGTCGAATTCATTTTTACTGTACAAAAAAATCCAACTAGTCATATGTGCCCGATATAACTATGTTGTAAAGAACAGTCTACTTGTCGTTTCGGAAGAACACCACAGATGGTTACTTGTCTCTCAATGACGTTTGTGGCGCCAGAAATCAAGGGCTCGGGAAAACACTGTAAGAAGAGCTGTAACAGTTTTAACTGATACGTATCAGAACCCGGAAAAGAATCTTTACTAATTTATTCGTTTTTGTTTTTACTTTTAAATAGTTAATTGATGGTCTGATAAGAGGAAGTACAAGACACGATGGTGATGCTACGTAGCAACACGAGTGCGGACCCAGCGACCCCGAAGAATCCCTCGGAACTGGATTCGAGCGCGGAGTTTCTGTCCCTGCAGCCGTCACTTAGAAAGTCGGCTCGCTTAAACAAGGGCCTGGATGACAGCTGTAGTAGTACGGAGAACGCCATGACAAACGTGAGCATGCATTTCTGCGTTTTTCCTGTTTTACGCATATAATCCTCAGCACACATTCTGTATTCGATATTGAGTATACTGCGTTGACAAAAAAAAATCAGTAGCTGACAAGTTAGCCTTTAGTATCAGGAACATTAACCTAATAATTCCCATGACAGCTTCCTTAATGTTGTCGCGATGTTTACAAAGTTCAGAAGCCAACCTTTTCAGTTGAACCGAACAGCATAGACTTATTTGCCGCTTTCAAGCTAGTCCTGACACTGCCCCATTGTTTTACCTGCGGACCGGCTCCGCTGTTTGAAAAAGGGCGCCTTGATGAACTAACAGCCCTTGGAAAACCGCCCGAAAGTTCACTGCAAACCAGCAAGTTTGTTTGGTCGGCTAAATTTTGGCCTTGCATTAGACAACACAGCAGTAGTAGTAATTAAAAAAAATCAACCATTAACCTAACTCAACCCTAATCCTAACAATCTCAATTGTTATACCAATTTATATACAACATTTGACAGGCTCACGTGTTGAAGGCAGCTGTTGTTTTTATTTAATTTCATGTATGCTCATACCTAATAGCTAATTATAAATGTATTGTGACGATGGCAATGATTTACGAGGATAAATATTAGAAGAAGTGATTCCTATTTCTTAGTTTATAGCACGTAGTTATTGTTTAGAGCGATAGCCAATCTTGGAACATGCCCAATGGCAACCTTGCCGATGTTATGCGTTTCTTGTCCATGAGGAACTTCCATGGTTTACGTTATACGTTATCGACATGTACTGATCCATATTTACTTCAGATTCCAGCAGTCCTGGTATTTAAATCTCTTAACTTCAGATCATTAGTCTAGATACTTAAAAAATAAAATGCATGTCACCTTCTGGCAGATGTTAAATAATTCACTGCAGATTTAAACAAATACCGCATGGGATTGGTTGCACTGTAGGTTTACTGTGGATTATGGTAATGTAAAGGCAACTAGTGTAACTAATGTAAAGGATTGCCAATAGTCCAGTAACAGTAACGTGGCTGTTTTGTGACAACTATGTTTTTGTGTTCCTTATTGACATTATTCAATTTAGACAAATATGTTTATCTTTAAACTATCCTATCGACAGCCCCCCCCAAACCCAGAAAAACTTTAAACCCAAGCCAATCTACTATTATGGCTTCCCTTCCAATGCAGGGCTATTCATCTGTAAAGGAAGAAGAAAATGTAAGTGGAAGAACATTAAGGACAAGAGGACAGAAGGAAAAAAGTGAAGGCCCTTTAGCAGATATGAATGGTAAAACTCAATCTCCACTGTTGGAGGAAAAAACTGGGAACAATTTCAAAAGGTACTTTTATATATTGAATGGGGACAATATTGGGAGTATTACCCGATAGATCTGTTGATGTGAATAAACCATGTACTGAATTTCCAGTAGTGATCACAATCATTTATTTATTGATTATTTATTGAGGATGACGAATTCTCAAGTTTTAAGTCCAGTCCTTTTTAAGTTCATGACCCGTTTTTGCGACTTCTTTCTATCTTATGGGTTTTTAAAAATTGCTTCAGTATCTATGCAACTTATTTTCCTTTGGCGTTTAAAATTATTTCTCTCTACAGGAAATCTCCAAGGTTACAAGCTGATGGAAAAGCAAAGAAAGATCAGCAAACAGGTTTATAAACAAGTTGTTTAATCATTTTGAATGTTAAATTTCTGTCTCTCTAATTTTACATTGAACAAGTTGGTTTTTGGTATTGAGTGTGGTGCTATTTATGAGGGACAACCACATTTGACACGTTTCATATCCTGGAGAAATAATAAAAAAAGAGCCCTTTCATGTGTATTTAATTTTATAGGTGAAATTAATGGGACACCCACTTCCAGAAACCCTCCGAATAAATCGAGAGGGATAGATGAGGACAGCGCTGTGCGGCGTAGTTCCAGAATCACCAGATACAAACTCAATGCCAGGAACCAGTCTGTGCTCTATGACAGACTCATTACTAAGTAAGGATATCCCATGAAATGTATGTGTGTAGGTTTGTTTGTATTTTGGGTAATATCAATTATTTGACATGGCTATCAATTGGATTGTTTAATTTATTTTTTAGAGCTGGCGTTAATCTTAGCATAAAGCTAAATTGGAAATGCACATTTCTGGTATGTTTACAGACATGCCAAAATAATCCGTTTTGATCTACACAAAAAAACTACAGAAAAATATTATACATAAGGTTGTCTGCTGTGCCGTGAGATAATTGCTTAACACCATGCAAAATGTTGTGTGACTGAATTGGAGAACACGGCTGAAGTTTTGAACTAATGTATTGTCTTTAACCATGGAGAATATTTAAGTCCCTTTGTCTCTGTTGTAAAGCACTGCAGAGGCAGTTCTCCAGAAGATGGATGATATGCAGAAGATGCGACGGCGGTTGAGAAGCAGAGATAAGAAAGAAGTGGTGAGTGGCACATGTCTTGCATGGCTGTTTTTGGTTTTTAATACGGTATTGGCAGCCCCTGGCCATATTCCTCATTATACCCAAACGGTGTTTGAGGTGGAGGACATATATTTCTCATGCTGAAATGTGTATTCAGGAGATGTCAGCTGCAGTTTTTACAATAAAAAAGCATTCATATCACTTATAAAAGAAGAGTGGTTTTTGAGGCTTTAGTTTGTGCTGCTGTGATTTCCTGAATAGGTCTTTCAAGCCAGTTCACATGGCAACAGAACAAATACCAATAAAATGCTATTCCCAGCTAAGAACGTTTTGACATTTTGAACCCTTTTGCTAATCAAGTTTCTGTTGGCAGATTTTGTAACCAAATTGTGTGGTTCACTGAATGTATAGCTCTTTTGTAATTTGCCCGTATTAGTATTCAACATGTTCAAATTTTTATTTAATTATTTTAATTTTAAACATTTTCTCCCACCCAATTTTGAAATGGTCAATTGTGCTAATGCATCTCGCCACCACACACTGGGACGGTGAGGAAGTATGACTAGTCTCCTCCAATCCTAGTCACCCGTCTCTTTTCCACACTATAAACTACTGATTGGAAGAGAGGCATGTCCCTTTCCTCCGCAGGCACCTGTGAAGCTGACAGGAACAGTCTTTTGTCCAGATAAATGCTGTTCGTAGTTAATCAAAAATAATATTCGCCTTTCCTGGAGATTAACACAGCATTAATTTAGGTTTAGTTGAAGTTTGCAGAAATGAAATCCTGTTATTTAAAGAGAGATTTTGTTTATCTTGTTTGTCTTTATGGCTTATCTTACGTCTCCGAGTGGGTTGAAGCCTGGTTCATGTTGTGCCCACGGTTATGTTTCTGCAGCTTTGTGTTCACCAAAGTAATTCAGCACTGTTGGGCTTCTCCAGGGACCTGTGGCCTTCTGTTAAGTGCCTTATCCCACATGCAAGCCCCAGAATATACATGCCTGTCTGTCTATAGTTATCAATTAAATAATTATATTTATTCATATTATTGCCTCCCCTAGAATCTTGGTGGTTATTCTGGAACTAAGAGGAAGATCTCTGAAATAACAGATGTAGAAACGGCTGATAATCAAGAGGATGGCAATGAAGGTCTGGCTTTAATTTTCTCGTTTGATATTCTGTATCGTTATAGCCACGGTTCATTCATTTATTACATTTTTTTTGTGCTGCTTTCTGGATTTCCTACTTTGATTTCTGAACTTTATTAACCAGAGTATAGCGAGGTGGAGGAAGATGGTGACGACGAAGAGGAAGAGGAGGAGGAGGAGGAAGATGAGGATGGCGAGGATGACAACCAAAAACGCTATGAGTTCAGGCAGAGGAAAGCTGTAGTGCGCTACCAGGCTCCTCTGGACGGTACAAACCATATTTGTCACATGTGGCAAGGAAAACCTTTTTCCTTTATAGATTGGATGTGTTCTACGGGTTTGCTGAATTTGATCTAATATGGTTTCGCCGTTGTTTATGTGTCAAAAAATTCAGCCAATTTTATAAAATGGTGCATTTAAAAAATAGTTTGTCTGGTCATTTTGCTGGTTTCTATACGGTGAAGAGTAAAAAATGACCTTTATTCACTACCTGTTCTGGAGTGTCGTGTGTCACAGGCGTCTTTAACCATAATGCCGTCTGTGAATAGGCATCGAATACAGCCAAGTCTTGATATGTATCCAAACAAATGTGTTTTAGTATTTTATAAATGTTGAATTCATTGTTAATTCTGAAAACGTTAGTAATTTATTTTCCCCTCCCCTGCCGTTGCTCTACAGAACCGAGGAAACAAACCATGTTTTTCAACAGGCATTCCTCTTCCCCCAGGAGAAGGTATCGATTCAGCTCGTCTGCCCCCAGGAGTCCTTACAACAGCCGAAGGGACAGCAGGTCACCCTCACTTTGGTCGCGTTAGCAAGAGCTTGCATTTAAGTGGGAATTTCCATATTTGATTTAAGTGTAAGATATAAAATGGATTGCAGTATTCATCCAGGGTATACAATTGGGGGGGGGAAAGATAATGTATGATTAGTTTGTACACATTGGGATCTCTTCCTACTTTCTCAGGGGTGGTCACAGGAGTGGCAGTGAGTGAGAGGGGGAGATATTCAACATTCACCTTACATCCTGTATGTACGGTTTCGACACTTGCCTGTTCTGAGTTTTCTTTTTCTTCTTTCCTTCTCCAGCAGACGGCGACATGCCATCCACAGTAGCGACTCAACCTCCTCCTCAACGCCGTCGTCGGACGACGATGACGAGGAGGAGGAAATTTTCAAAAGGCGGAGGAATAAGAGTAGAAACCGGTCGATGAGCAGGTACTGGCCTCCGCGCATGTGCTCGGGAAGCCGGTGGGCACAGGAGAATGTAAAGCCCCAGTGGTGTCGCCGGGGCTTTGCAACTTTAAAATGCACGATTGATTTAAAATGATTTGATTACTTGTATCAGTTCTTAAAAGAAACTGCCATACTGAAATCTTTTGTCTACTGTCATTTGATATTGAGAAGCCCCTCTGTCGGGGTCTTTGGGTGTCATTTTAGTACAATTTAATTTGGTGCAAACTTACTCAACGCACTACAGGACACTTCAGGTGTTGAGTGATGTCTTAATAGATGCTATAAGTAAATGGTTAGTTGAAGAACAATTATCCCCTTGGTGAGATTAATTTAAGGTATAATTTGCAATAGCCCATTAGCCCCCAAATGTTCAGTCAGAATAATAGAGTGGGTAGATTATCATGCAGGCTTTAAACAGAGACGCTGCCCAATATCTGATTTGACAAATGAGTGGAGTTTGCTGGTCTTGCCTGTAATGATTGCAGATCTTGGTGGTTTGATGAAAAGCTGTCTTTCCTCTGGTGTCTGCTCAGATGCTTCCCCTTGAATTTACGTAAGGAGGACGTTTTGGGAATCCAGAAGGATAGAATGAAGATGGGTGCAAGTCTTGCTGATGTTGACCCGATGCAGGTCGATCAGACGGTGAGCTCCACTACCTTTGGAACGTTTTGTTTGTCGAGTTCACTAAGCTGATTTTTGCCTCCGTAACGCCGTCGTCCTGTGTGCAGGACACTGAGTTATGAAACGTTGTCTTCCCAGGTGCGTTTTGACAGCATCGGGGGTCTGTCCAGTCATATCTCCGCCCTGAAGGAGATGGTGGTCTTCCCATTGCTCTACCCAGAGGTGTTTGAAAGATTCAAGATTCAACCTCCAAGGTAACTGGTTAGCTGCAGCAGGAATGTCGCCCCCCCGATCTATTGGGAATGTGTCTTCTGCTTTAAAGAGGTTTTGGTCACGCTGTCACCTTTAAATATAGCTTTGTTTCACCTGAAAATTGGGAGAAATTTTTAATTTAGACATTATTTTAACTGCAAATCTTTCAACAAAATATTTAAATATGGGACTGAGGATTGACATTGCCTTAATTTTAAATATAGTATTGGTACCCCCTCCCCCCTTTTATAATTGGTAATATATTGTAATATATACATCCTGTTGTGAGATCTGAACTGTCAGACCTGTCTGTCTGTAGGGGCTGTCTTTTCTACGGCCCCCCAGGCACAGGAAAAACCTTGGTGGCGAGGGTCCTGGCCAACGAGTGCAGCCAAGGGGACAGGAAGGTGGCCTTCTTCATGAGGAAGGGGGCCGATTGCCTAAGCAAGTGGGTTGGCGAGTCTGAACGGCAGCTCAGGCTGCTCTTTGATCAGGTGACTTCATCTAGTCCTTTCATCGTTTTCTTCTGAATTCATTTGAATCAGGAATACATTTTTCCTCTGTCCG
Source organism: Hiodon alosoides (assembly GCA_025775065.1). Taxonomy (NCBI): domain Eukaryota; kingdom Metazoa; phylum Chordata; class Actinopteri; order Hiodontiformes; family Hiodontidae; genus Hiodon; species Hiodon alosoides. The sequence goes on from JAOYSI010003565.1 coordinate 11,791, forward strand.
TTGGATTTGTTTTTAAACTGCGCTTCCTGTTTTTTTCCAATCAGGCGTATCAGATGCGGCCATCAATCATTTTCTTTGACGAAATTGACGGGTTGGCTCCGGTCCGATCAAGCCGACAGGACCAGATACACAGGTTAGGCCTGGGATTTAGGTTTTGCTAGACCTCTTCCTAACGATATGATTTGGTTAATTACCAGTAGGTTTTAAATAGTTGTCACTTTATTGATTTTTCAAATTCCTGGGAAGTGACTCTGCCCATTCCCTGACTTTTTCTGTTGTGTTGTCAATGCATTGTCTCTTTTTGGTAGTAACACTTCCGGGGAAAAACCCTTTTGTAAACGGAAATCCTTCGTAAATTATTTATACACAATGTTTTGAAAGTATCTTTATTAACTCACTTATGTTATAGTTTTTTTTTTTTTAAATGATCCTTATCTGCTACTAGACCTCAGAACAGCACAATTTAGCATCAAGTCTTAACGGTGATGATCTGGTGACGAGTCCTTCTGCAGTCGTTTGAGTGGGATTCCTTCTGCCGAGTCCTTCTGCAGTTGTTTGAGTGGGAATAACGCCGCGGTGTTCTCACTCTAGCTCCATCGTGTCCACCCTGCTGGCTCTGATGGATGGCCTGGACAGCCGGGGCGAGGTGGTGGTGATCGGGGCCACAAACCGCCTGGACTCAATCGACCCCGCCCTGAGGCGGCCCGGACGGTTCGACAGAGAGTTCCTCTTCGGCCTCCCGGACAGAGAAGTCAGTTCTGGATCCTGCCCCGTTTTTTCCACGTTCTTGGAAACGTTAAAGGGTAAAAATTAGATTTCCATGATTTTCTTTTGCAGGCTCGGAGAGATATCTTGAAAATACACACGAGGCAGTGGAATCCCCAGCCTTCAGAGGCTTTCCTTGAGGAACTGGCCGACAAGTGTGTTGGTAGGATTTTGCACAAATTAAGATTAGATCCCGTTTCATGTACAATCTAAGCGATTTTGCTACCCTGCGTGGTTAACGACGTGTTCTTGCGGGTAGTGACGTATATGTGTGTATTCTCGCGGCGTCAGGTTACTGCGGCGCAGACATCAAGGCGGTGTGCGCGGAGGCTGCCCTCTGCGCCCTGCGCCGCCGCTACCCACAGATCTACGCCACCTCCCAGAAGCTCCAGCTGGACGTGGCCTCCATCAGCATTGGCAGCCGAGACTTTGTCACGGCCATGAAGAAGATGGTGCCGGCCTCTCAGCGCGCCGTGTCCTCCCCGGCCAAGGCCCTGACGCCCATCGTGCAGCCCCTGCTCGTCAACACCCTGGGCAACGTCCTCAAGGCGCTGCGCAAGCTGTTTCCCCACGCCGAGCAAGGGCTGAAGAGGAAGCGGGACAATGGTGTGTACAGTGGCATGTCATTGAGATGGGAATAGCCCCATAGTCGCTTGTATCTTGGTCAATTCATACAAGTAGTGATGTTAAAGTCTACTACAGAATTCTTCTTTACGCATAGGTCCTGAGCTATCCCAGGAAATGTTTGTTAGCGTAAATGTGGCATATCTGATGCATTTTTGCGCTCCATTTTGTATCGCCTTATTCCTGTTTGTTTTTTATTAGATATGACTGGTGACATTTTAGAAGACGATCTCCTGTACAGTGAAGACGAGGGTCCCTCGGTGTGTGCAAATGGACCCTCGCCTAAGCAAGCTAACCCAGCGGGGAGCCTCCTCCATTTCCACAGGTGAGTGAAGCGCCGCCTGTCCGGGCATGCGCAAAAGAGCCGCGTCCCGGCGCCCGCTCACTCCTCCGCTGTCTCGCCAACATCAGGAGCGCGCTGCACCACCCCACCTCATACCGTCCCCGACTGCTGCTGGCGGGACGTCCCGGCTCGGGACAGAGCTCCCACCTGGCCCCCGCCGTGCTCCACGCCCTGGAGAAGTTCACCGTTTACACGCTGGACATGGCGGTGCTGTTCGGTGTCAGCTCCACGTCCCCAGAGGAGGCGTGCGCGCAGGTTTGTCTCGCTCCCGCTGGGCAACACCTTGGCGTGTGCTTTGGCCTTGTTATGCTCACCTCAACCAAAGTAGCCTAATGTTCCTCATTGACCTGTACATATCTGTGTGTAAACGAGCAGTTTCAGATACCTCCGTTTGTCACGTTTTTCTTTGCGGACCGTCACACCCCCTACACCCTTGGATACACACATGCACCTGACATGTCTCACACACACCTGACACCTCACATGTCCTGACACCCCTGTCCTGAAATATACCTGTGCCTTGACTCCTACAGATATAATATGGATTTAAAAAAACAAAACTCAATGGCTTTTAAATACTGTGATTCCTTTCCCTCTAAAATGTGTTTATTTGTAAGTTTATAAGTATGAAAATTGCACTTATAACTAATTTCAATGTTTTTCTGTAGCTTTTCTGCGAGGCCAAGAGAACATCCCCCAGCATCCTATACATCCCTCACATCCAGCAGTGGTGGGAGACCGTGGGGTCTGCCCTGAAAGCCACCTTCCTCAGCCTGCTGCAGGACATCCCCTCATTCTCCCCTATCCTTCTGCTAGCCACCTGCAACGTGCCCCATGAGTGCCTCTTCCAGGAGGTAGATCCTCTTATTTTCATTGTCTTTGTTTAACACTCACTAAGGTGCATAAACTCCACTTCCTGTGCTTTGTTGTACTGAAGATTTTGAGAAAAGACACAACTTTCCACTTAAAGCTGCAGGACCTGTTCCGTATAGAATACGGTGAAGTGTTCCATGTTCTGAATCCGACACAACACGAAAGGAGGAAGTTCTTTGAGGACCTCATTCTAAATCAAGCTTCTAAAGCTCCAGCGTCAAAGAAGAAAGCAGGTCTGTGTTGGTTTTGTAGTTTTAACATTTTTTTTATTCTTCCCCTTTATTTTAGAACTTTGGTACAATACACCTCAGTCCTCTTAAAGGCCCCTGATGACTTAAGGGAGACATTGTACAGATATTATCAATATATCAATAATATAATATATATTTTAGTTTTTAACTACATAAACACAAGAATGTAATTTTGAGCTGCTCCGTCTGAGATGCGGTCGTGGCTGATGCATGCGCGTTCTTCTGCTGCTCCGTCTGAGATGCGGTCGTGCCTGATGCATGCGCGTTCTTCTGCTGCTCCGTCTGAGATGCGGTCGTGCCTGATGCATGCGCGTTCTTCTGCTGCACCGTCTGAGATGCGGTCGTGCCTGATGCATGCGCGTTCTTCTGCTGCTCCGTCTGAGATGCGGTCGTGCCTGATGCA
>JAOYSI010003566.1:7001-47786 GCA_025775065.1 Hiodon alosoides
TGCTATGGACTGGCTGGGCCATGCTATGACATGCTATGGACTAATTGGGCCCTTCTATGGACTGGCTGGGCCATGCTATGGACTGTTGGGTCATGCTATGGACTGGCTGGGCCATGCTATGACATGCTATTGACACGCTGTCAGAGGTCTGTTGTTAAATAGAAGGTATGAGTTCCCTGACAAAGATCCTGTTGGGCACACGTAGCAATGTTTTTTACTGAAACTCTTTCTCTAACGTAAGCGCTTTCATTAGTCACAAATGACAACACAGACCTGCATGTTTCCTTCCCTTGGGGGAAACCAGACCGTGCACAGTGGTTTTAATCAATGGCTTATTAATAATTCTAATTTAATCACTTTCAGGCTGAGCATTATTGTAATCACATCCAGCCCAGGCATTCAATAAGCTATTGTTCTCTGCAGGGACTGAGAGCTATTTTAAATCTGCCTGACGTGACTGTCATCCCCTGCCACTGCCAGCGCCACAGTCAATTTACTCCCCATTCGTACGCCGTGTGTCCGTGATTGATCAGTTTTACTTTACTTTTCTATTTTATTTTTTGACTTTTGGAGAGATAAGTCCCTCTTTATTTAAATTCCTACCTGTCTGATAACTCTGGCTGCGAGTCAGATCACCGCTCTTGAATTAATCTGTCGCCAGAGCTCTGTGTGCCAGACATGGGCATGCAATTGCTTGTCAGACAAATACAACAGCAGACAATGTGACGTGTGCAATTCTTGATCCTAGAGAAAACAGGGCTATCTGTCTCATGAATGTCTTGTCTTTCACCCATCCGAATGTAACAGCATGATGTGGAACTTCATTTCGGAAGTCCGGCTGCATCAAGGTGCACTTCAGAACATCTCTTTTTAGAACATACTGCCAATGCAGGAGATGATGGTGTTTACACTTTTCACTGCACTACACGTCTAAACCGGTGTCTATTCCCTGCAATTGTATGGGATGTAGACCGGAAAATATTACTTCTTCTACAAGTGTGTAAAACGGTGATCACCAGAAATTAAATAAAAAATGCCTTAAATGTTGTCTTCATGAAGGAGGAATCTCTGGTTCTTCCATTAGTGATATGTGTACAGAGTACATGTTCAGACTGGTTCTTCCAAGAGCCACTGTTTCTACTGGTTCTACCCTCAATCGGTTTTATCTGCACCTTTTTAGTTGGACGAAGGGAAGAAAGGATTTTTATTCAAATGCCTTAAGGAAACCTGAGGACAGCGAGGGATCCAGTGATCATCAGGTAAGAGAATTTACCAATGAGAATTTGAACAACCCCACCCTCCAGCCATGGCCAGGCTTCAGGCATGCCCCAGGAGTACCCATGGTATCAGTGAAACCTTTAACCTGGTTTCACTCTGGTTCATAACAGCAGACAGACACCTACATAAAATATTACCCTATATAATTCACTCTGATTTTCTTACACTGCTTCATGTGAAAAGAAGCAGTTCTGTGGGGACTGACGTGCCTGTTGTGGTATTTCCAAGACAGGAAATGGGGAATTCAGAGGCAGGAACAGAGATGAATATTACAGGATTTCAGGATGATCCTTTCCTTCTCACTCACACAATTATTTCTCCAAAGGGCACAACAGGTGTTTACAGAGTGGAGTCGAATGGGGAAAGGCTGAAGGGCCAGATAGTCCACTTCCCAGAATAACATTTTCAGACTGTAATTAATGGAAGGCAGGTGATTTGTAATAAAAAACTAGGGCAAAATAATCAATAAGCACTAATGGCTCTAGTCTAGTGCATGAGCTTTAGTTGGCTGTTGCAAATGAAAAATGTTCCTCATTCAAGCAGCTGACAGTTATTAAGTGTAACTACAGGGCATGTTTCATTTAACTTCCAGCTAATTATGAAGCAACTTGTGCAGAGCTGTAGTTTTGCAATGTTTGTAACTAAATGTAATTTTTAAAATCTTGTTCCCAACCGTTACCCAAATCTTACCATATTTACAATACTAGCTTTGTAGAGTAACAAAATATTTACTTATAAATAAATTTACTTTACTTAACATATTTATTATAACAAATAGCTTTTCATAGGGAAATTGTTTTTAGTGGACGATCAAGGGAGGTATTCAACCTGAACTGCCTTGGTAAATATCCAGCTGTATAATAAATAAATAATAACTTAATGGGTGACAAAAATGCACAATACAGCAGCTGAAGAAATTGAAGCCATCATTCATGTCCTTCCAAAGCATTCCTAAATTGTGACAACAAGTCGGATCGTCAATCACCTCAGAAAGCTAAATTGCGCAGCAGGGTAATAAAGATAATCATATGAATATTCATCTAGCTGTCAACTGTTAACCACAGCTCCAACATCAATGGAGGACACACGCTAATCGGAGGTGTTATCGGAATTCTTAACCGAGATGCACAGCAGAACAATAACTTGCAAACAACAGCAAAACCTGAAATGCCATGAAACGGTAGCAGAACATTGCAAAGCAGTGGAAAAAAAATACATTCTATTTTACTGGTCGCCCACCTCACTTGACACTTTGCTGATATGCAGGCTTGGGTTTCTTGTGAAAAGTGAGGTTAATCCCATGCTAAAACCAATAATTGAAAGATACGTTATTGTAATCAAGCCAGGAAGTTTACTAATGACAGACAAATAAAGCGAAGTGGAGAAAACCCAAGCTGTTATCCGACTCAGTACCCCCTTTCTGGGGGGTAACAATTAATTGGCTCATGAGTTTAATCATGCACAGCCATGGCGGGAATGAAGGCGGAGTTTAATAAAATAATGTGGGCCATGAGCACCAATTAGTCTGAAACAAGGGCAAGCTTGGATGAGCACAGGTTCATTTCACTAGACACTGCGTCCTGTCAGGTAAAAAGTGCTTACTAGCTTAAAGAGCTGTGACGCAAAAGAAGGCACTTGATGAGACTAAGTGTTTTGTTCATGTTTGCTTCATAGACACACTGGTGACATTTTACTATCTGTTTTTGCAGTCTTGCATTCCATACAAATCACTCGCCAGGGACATTTTCAGCTAAAGCGTTGTCATTCCTTTGAAGAAAGCAGAGTGTTTAAGATAACTTTAACAGAATCACTGGCTTCTGCTTGCAGATGCATAGTGTCCTTGAGTGAGACACTAATTTAATTGAAATGAAAGCAGGGGAGGAAAACTCATTTGACAGCTGAAAATCTGAGGATCTGAGGTGTCCATTGAAGAGGCATTTCAATAAAGTAGATTCTTCATTCCCACTCTTTTCCGTCTCTGGCTGATGAATTAATCGTTTCATTGGTACGTTGTCAAAAAAATATCAAAGAAAAGGGCTTGGCATGTGTAAATGCATGGTAGTGGAAAAGATCAGGGCTGATCAAATTGAAAGCAAAAGTTTTATATTTATTTCTATGATGCTATGGCGATATAATAGAACTCTCAGATTTATCAAGGCAGGTACAAGTTTCATTTGCGTCTTCATTCATGCTTTTCTTATTTTCTAACCCCCTACAAAATCAGGAATAAAATTCATACGCTTGATGTTCTGTTTTTGTTTGTGGTGCACAACAAGCCCGATCCCTTTATTTACCCATGTCTTCACATTCCTTAGACGTTTCAAACAATCAATTTGGAGATGGGAAATATTGTGCTCATGGTGATCATTAAAACGGCAATATTGAAAAATTATTAATTGACAGTACGCTTTGGCTGAATTTGAGTGTGATTTCCAGCTATTGTGTTAGCATAAGGCTCCTCAGAGTCTAACATAGAACTAGTAACCACTCAAGGAGGAGTGACTGACCAGAACCACGCTGAAACAGTGCTGGGCACATACGAGAAACCCTGGGCCAATCCTGAATTTTTCGCAAAATTCAGACTGCTTCTCCCATCTCGTTTTTGCACAGCATTGTGAAGAGAGGAGCAGGACAGGGAGGAAGATGACTGCAATTCCATTCCCATGCACCCTGCTGGTAAATTGGCCCTTTATTAGATTTAGACCCCATCTATCAATACACTGAGGCCACTATCGAAATTGCCCTGTTGGGCACAAAATCGTCAGCAATAGATCGGGCCTTATTTGAAACAAGGCCATCATTAATCAGGTTTACTTGAGGTGAAGAGGAAGCAGGACATATCAGGAGTTTTATTTGTTCTTGCGGTGATAGATGTGCCTGGCCTGAACCTTTGATTACTAGATTACCAGAAGTAAAGCAGGTATCCATTAGACAAGCATTTACTGCAGTTTGGGTCTCCCGCACTTTCTTTCTTTCTTTTTTTTTATCAGATATTGCCATTGGCGAGACTGAGGAAAAAGAGAAAATGGAAAGGAATTCTTGTGCCACACATTTTCTTAAGAAGACTGACAATCTATTTTTTTCCTTTCTATTCGTGTAGATTTGTTCAAAAATACCTCTTGTATCAGATCAGCTTTACTTTAGGATCTATTGTGAATGTGACTGGAATATGGTCGTTGTTGACACAATTTAAAGTTTGTGAAGATGCTTCCATTTCAGGGAGGTGAAGAACAAAAGGAGAAGTTTGTTGCCTTCAACACAAAAACTTTTTCAGAGTGTAGTCATAGCGAACAATATACATCCTTATATGGAGCATTGTAACAAATGTAGGATAATTCACTCTACTGCAATTTTTTTAACATTCATTTTATGGCTTCTCCTGTCATTAATAATTAAAAAAAAAACATACAATGGCTAAGTACTTGCAGAAAGGATTCACAAAAAGAAGTATCGGGTGTTAAATGTTCTCTGACTATTCTACAGGAAGCCACCTAATCTAAATATATTACCGTTAGTATATTTTTTTCACCCATTTCAGAACACTCTTGAATTCTATTCAATTTCCTGACGTTGATTTTGATCGATTTCAATACATACACCTTCCTCCTTAGCCCCCAATTTCCCACAAATCCACAAACCCAAGGGAAAATAATAATGCCAGTCTGCCCTTGGCACATTTTGATGGCACTAGCGATGAAATTATAACAATTTTTGAAAGCTATTTGGGCAGTTCTCTCTCGCACTCTCTACTCTAAGTGGTGGACTTATCAGTCCAACGGGTTACAGAGAAATTTCCTCACGGGATAGCAGACTATCGAAGGGAAAAGAATCCGTAGGCAAATTATCACCAGCAGTGAAAGGTCAGAGAAAGTTAAGTATTCCGTAAGTAGGTCCTGACTTCCCCATGCTGATAAGAAAATGGTTCATAAGAAAAGAATTGGGGGAGGGGGCGTGGTGGCGCAAAAATCACCTTGTTCAATTCTCACTATCAGAATTGTTGAGCTGCCAGTCAAAATAATTGCCTATCCATCTGTTCCTTGTTTTTCTCTTCGGCCAGAATGTTTTTTAGGTGAAATTCTATAATGCAATACAGTGAAGCCCCACATAATGTTCACACATAATTTCTACTGTACTTAACCAGTTAACCAATTTACTAACTGGCTATGGAGAGTAGCAGAAATAGAAGTAGTCTGGAAACGGCACAGACTGTTACATGACAAATGGCTCAGAGCGTCTTTTAAATTCACATTAGACAAAACCATATAATGTATTTTGAAGGGAAAAAATCAGATTCTTTCTCTTTTTTTAAGGGAGTGGGGGGTTAAAGTGTTTTTCTAATCTAAGACAGGGGCCCTATTTGTTTTTTATTAAGAAGATATAAAAATGTTTTTTTAATGGGTATCAGGCTGCACCAGATGGGACTGGAGCCAGATGTTAGCTGTTTTGCTGCTTGTTCTTATTGTAAGGTTAAACCAGAACCTTCAGTTTGAGGTGGTGTCAAGATTCTGCCGAACCCTGTATCTCAAATGGTGAGGTTCAAAGTGCTCACACTACCTTAGCTTTAAAGTGCATAGATAAAAACATAAAATAACATACTTGCAATTAAAAACATATAAATGTGGCATGCAGATGCCTAATTCTGTCTGTGAGTTGGATGTCTGCCTGAGTGTCCCTTGGGCAGCCTGTGGGCATTTCCACATGCTGCACTCCACAACTATATATATATATATATCTCATTAAATGTTTTAAAACGGGACAGGACGTTGAGAGATGCAAGTCTCATATCTTTGGTTTGGGTTATCACACTTAATTTTATGTTTTACATACAGTTTATCTTCAATTTATGTTTATTTCCAACTGTTTATGAGGGTGGGGTTATAGCTGAGGACACACTAACTACCTAAGTTTTGGTTAAACCACACATTATATACTCACACAAATAGTACATTTTTCACAGCATGTGAGTGCCAAGATGTCAAAGCCAATGGGTTTCAGGTGATTTCATTCTCTACCTGACCAAATCCGAGACTTTTATTTTAAATATGTTTTCCCTCATTCTTGTAGTTTTAGGGTACAAGACAAGAAGTGCAGGGATATAGGAAAACTTCAGAGGGACTTCAAATGACCTCCATTGGCTGGGGAAGGTGACTTTGTGCTTCCCTCACGGGCAACTGGCAGGCAAACAAAACAGTGGCACAGATGGAAATGATAAGTAAATATAGTTTTTAATGGGCCCAGATCAGAGGGTGCTGTCTCCAGGGGCTGAAGTTCCACAGCGGGGCACCTGGCGAGACAGGGCTTAGGCCATCACTGTTATTATTAGCGCTATCATAGATCAGATAGCGAGCGGGAAATGAAGAGTGATGATGGATTCCGGGGTCGTGGCCCGGTTCTGCAGCTGTCAGAGCCGGCAGGGGGCATGGGATGAAGGACACAGCCGCTGGGACCACGTCAAAATGCTTATCACATTGTGCATGAGCGGGGAGACGCCTATAAACTAGCTGTAAAGTCAAAGAGGAAATGAAATGTTGATCTGACAAACCTTGGTTTGCTCATGAAACTTCCTGGTTTGTTTTTGATTGTCCACACCTCATCTAGGTAAGAGTCAATGTTATAATGAATCTTTAAAAAATTAACTTAAGAATCTAAATTTTAAAAATCCCCTGTAATTCTCTGAAGAAGGAATATGTACAATTACAGATGATTAAATTACATAAGCCATATTCTATACAGTCTTCAGTTATTAAGAAATATAACAGTTTTTGACTCCACTGCCAGTTTTTAAATTTATTTTATTTTTCAGTGTACTTTTCTTTACAGTTGCAGATCTTACATATTCCATACTTTTTTCATACAATTTTTAAATATTAAACATATGATATTGAATACCCGGTCTGCTGTTTAAATATGTGCTGTTGCACTTCAAGTGAACATGTCCACCAGAGCACAATGTAATGTGCTTGAACCTGATTTAGAGGCATGAAGTAATTTATCACTGTTAAAAAAAAAAAACACTGTAGTTGCAGACTGCGCACCTACAAATTACCAGTGTTTTCTGTTTGAGGAGTTCATTGTTCATTACTGTTGAAGATTGTGTACCTTTAGATATACCAGCCATGTTAATTCCCTTTCAATGAACTAGCATCTTTCGCTATAGCTCCTTGGAATTCGATCTAGTTCAGCATTTGGACAGGCATCTGGCAAACCAACCATTGTGTGCCATATGGGTTCTCTTATTTCCAACTTTAAATGCCTTTTGCAGAAAGGGCAGGTCTCTCTGTGTTGTTGAAAGGAAGACACAGTTAAACGTAAACGTAAACGTATTGTAACGAGTTCAACCATCCCCGAGGGGGCTGCTGGGAAGCCTGGCCCCCGAACTGTTAATAATGTAAATAACGTGTTCGAAGCTCCGTCTTTTAATGACGTTATTGTGTTGTAGTCTAGTTTAGCTAGCTGTATCATTTTGTGCTTTAGTAGTTAAGATTTAGTTCCCTCACCGTAAACTGATTTGCTAGTTTGTGTGAGGGCTTTCTGTGTTTTCCACTGTATTGTCAGTTCTTTTCACTGCCAGTTCCGCCTTTATTAAGGCAGTCGTATGCGCATGTGTAAATAAAGAGCACATCTTCCTGTTGAAATCGGTGTCTGACTCCTTGCTTGAACCCAGAAGAGTAGTAGCACTCCGAAAAACGCTACATTGATGTCAGAAATGGGATGCATAGATCTTTCACCGAACCAGGAAGACTCCGCCAGGAGGGGGAAGACGACGTTGCAGAGCGAGCTGCGAGCTAGGCTGGAAGAATTGGAGAGGGAAGCCGCCTTGCTCAGCCTCCAACTCCAGCAGGAAGAGCGCCACCCCCTCCCCAGGTGGACCAGCGGCGGGCAGCCCTGCGGAGCACGCTGGCTGGAAGACGGAGACCCTGGATGGCTGTCTCCGGCAGGGGGCAGCACCAGACCGCGGGACCCCAGGGGAATGGCGGCGCCAGGACCTGCTCTGATGACCGTTGCGGAGGCCTCCACCCGACCTCGAGAGGGCGCACGGATCCGGCTGCCGTGGTACGACGGGTCAGAGAACTGGGAGACCTACCAGGCCCAGTTCCGGCTGGTGGCGATGGCCGGACGGTGGACCCCGGAGGAGAAGGCGGGACAGCTGGCTATGGCCCTTGAGGGCGGTGCTCGGCAGGCCCTTTTGGGACGTGCCGGAGGCTCAAATTTGAGGCTCTGGATGCGGCCTTGCAACGGAGGTTCAGAGCCGGGGAGCTAGCGAGCGCCTGGCGGGAAAAAATCACAGCGTTTAAGAGGAAGCCGGGGGAGAAGCTAGGCCCGCTAGCTCCTGATGCCCACTACCTGGTCCGATGGCGTTATCCGGGGTTTCCGCCGGCGGTCCAGGAGGAACTTGCCCTCAAGACTTTCCTCCGGGAACTACTCCCAGAAGAGCTTCGCCGCCACGTGGGGCTTGCGGCTCCTTCCACCCTCGACCAAGCCCTGCAGCTAGCGGCTCATGCCGAAGGTGTGTTCGGCTCTGCTAGGCCGTCACCCAAGCCAGCCCTTCCGTGTCGCCTGGCTGAGACGATGGACGAGGACGTGGCCTTCGCTGCTGAACCGGCTGGCCTTACATGGTACTTGATCTGCCGACGGTGAGGGAAGAAGGGTCACGTAACCCAAGTCTGCCAGGTGCCGCAGCCACGGCTACCAGACAAGCCATGGGGAAACTCCGGCGGGGGGGGGGGGGCCTAGAAGAGGGACAGCCCCCCCATAGCCTCACTCCCTCTGTCTCAGCCGTCGCTCCGGGTGGCGCTGTTGAAGTGGGCCGGATCGGACAGGGCCGTGGTTTGTACCTTCCCTGCAAAATAGGGGGACAGATATGTTGGGCCCTCATCGACCCTGGCTCCACCATCACTCGGCTTCGCCTTGGAGTTATCGCCATTCCGGAGGTGACGTGGGAGGCCACCACGCTTACCCTAAGGACCGTGATGGGGGAAAGGTCACGGATGCAGGGGAGTAAGCGGATGTGGGTGGAGGTCGGTGGCCGGCGGCTACCACACACATTTTGGCTGGCCCTGATTTGTGAGGCCTGCATTCTCGGGCTAGAGTTCCTCACCAGCCTAGGGGCGAGGTTGGACTTCCGCATACCGCGGCTCACATTCCCTGGCGCCAGTGTTGCCATCCTCCCTAACGGCGGCAATGAGGGGGCCTCCCGACACGCCACCACATCCGTGGCGGCGGGGGCTCGACACCGGAGAAGGCGATGGAAAGGGCCACCGGTGGCAGGCGGGACAGCACTGAGGGCTGCCGCATGCGGTCGTCCATCCCCGGAGAGGCTGGGGTCCCTTTCCATCGCCTTCTCCGGTGTCGGGAGGCTCCCTCATTGCCGCCGTTAGGGAGGATGGCAACACTGGCGCCGGGGAATGTGAGCCGCGGTATGCGGAAGTCCAGGGAGGTGGTCCGGAGATGCGGGAGGTGGCAGCCGCGAGGTCGTAGCCACGGAGACGCAGCCTGGGGAGCTGGCCCGCCTGCAGGCTAAAGACCTGGAGATCGGACCGGTCCTGCAATGGGTGAAGAAAGGGCGTCAACCGGACCGGGCCGTACTCGCCCCTTACCCCCGCAGAGTCAAAGCCCTCTGTGCGGTGAGTTGAGGTGGCAGCTGGTGGTCCCCCAGGCACTGCAAGCCAGCGTGCTTCATGTGGTGCATGGCCGGCCAGGCACGGGCCACTTTGGAGTAGCCAAGACCCTATGGCAGCTCCGTGAGCGATTCTACTGGGGCCAGTGCCACCGGGACGCGGTGCATGTCTGTCAGACCTGCGACGTGTGTCGGGCACACGCCTTCACCCGCACCCACCTCACCAATGTGGGGGCCCAGCAAAAGCGGCAGCACGATCAGCACCGCCGAGTAGTGGTGCTGCATCAGGACCGCCTGGACCCCTACCAAGCTCGCCGGTCCCTTCTTCTGCCGACGAGGAGAGACCCAGAAGCAGAGCCCGGGGAACCAGGGGGCATGCCGCCCTGGCCACCGGCCCCCGCCTCGGTTGGCGGACTATGCGTGCAGCCTGGCAGAACTGTTCGAGGCCGCCGAGACAGTCGGCCCTGAGAGGGGGGCTGTGTAACGGGGATGGAAAGCAGCGCTTCCCCCGCCAATGGCGTTAAACCATCCCGAGGGGGCTGCTGGGAAGCCCCCGAACTGTTAATAATGTAAATAACGTGTTTGAAGTTGTCTTTTAATGACGTTATTGTGTTGTAGTCTAGTTTAGCTAGCTGTTTTGTGCTTTTGTAGTTAAAATTTAGTTCCCTCACCGTAAACTGATTAGCTAGTTTGTGTGAGGGCTTTCTGTGTTTTCCATTGTCAGTTCTTTTCACTGCCAGTTCCGCCTTTGTGTAAATAAAGAGCACGTCTTCCTGTTGAAATCAACTGTGTCTGACTCCTTGCTTGAACCCAGAAGATTAGTAGCACTCCAAAAAAATGCTACAGTATGCAGATTCCAGATCTGTAAGCTGTTAGCTACACCATAGCACTATCCAGTAGGCTCAGAACATTCCTTTTCCCTCAGCATACCAAATATGCTCCCCTAATACCCCAATATTTTACACCAGCTTCACCTGGGAAATCTACACTTAAGCAGTGCTCACCAGGACCGACTAACATAAAGAGGGAAGGGGAACAGTATCTCAACCTTCATATCCATGAATTGGGCAATTGTATCTGCCACCCGGAATCCCTCTCAAAAAACATACCACTAACTGTTCTATTAATCCTGGACTGTCCCCATTCTGATCTGCTATCCCAGTTGGAATACCTGTGCTGAAGGATACCTTGTAGGTAGCTTCTCAGAAGCATTTGTACATTGACCAGCAACAGAGGAGGAGGAAAAGAAAATCTAGCCTTCGAAAGGTTGACATTCCATCTCAGCACCTTGATCTCTAGGTCTGCCTGTGCAGCTCCAGTCTTGATGACATCACATCCCTCCAGGTAAGCCTGTGAATTCCTTTGTAAATGGCTTGTCAGCTCGGTCTGTTTCTACAGCTGTCAATTGCTGTCAGCCAGGTCCTGCATCACAAAACATGCGCTGCCAGAAAGATTTAACAAAGACTTAAAAACAACTGCCTTGCTTGCCTCCAAACTCTCTTTTTTCTGTCTCAAGTTTATTTATGTAAAAAACCAGTCACAGCTTACATGTTATAATCATTACTCTCATCTGCAGTTCAGGTGAATTCATTCAAGTAGTGAAACCAGTCGTCCTCCCCCCTTGCTAGATTTCTGGGCAGCCCCTGATCTCTTATAGCTAACTCATGCCAAGCTTCCAGGGGGCCACGTCGCCTCTGTGTAGACGTTTTTCTGTCACACAGGTTTGTGTTCAGACTCATCTTAATTGTAAAATCTGAGTCATTATTTGGAAAGGAAATCCCCATCACCTGCTCTTTGAGTGTAAGATTAGAAGCAACATATAAAACCTGTGTGACTGGGGCCCACAACGATTCCGGGTGGCCACCCACGGTCTATCAGAATTACAGTTTCACTTCTCTAGTGTGCCTGAACAGGTGTCTGGGCCTCCTTTTAAACAATGCAGCGACCAATGTTTACTCACAAGAATATTTAGGTGGTTTCCCAACTGATCATGGCCATGTTCATTACACGCTGTTGTTCAAACACCTGTTCAGAGCTCTTAAATTTACATAATCAAAGTCTTTCAAAGGTTTAGTAACAAAGCCATAGTTTTAACCATAGCTGTTTAACTAAGGGCTGTTGATGCAAGATGAATGTAAACCTGTTTTTTTCTTCAAGCACCATGTATTTAAGTCTGCATGGGTTTTATTTATTTAGCAGTAAATCAGTCATGTTATGGCCATCCACATATAATTCCAAATAGGCTGCAATGTAAATCGAATGATCTATTTTTTTTACAATTTAATTGCAAGGATTTCTTAATATAAATGATCTCTATTGGCATGCTTTGTTTGCATTGTATATTAAATCACTGCCGATGCATTAAATACATCTCACCTCGCACCCCCTTCTGAAGAGAGAAACTGCGGGCTTTTGTCCAACACCTTGGTTCATGGGATTCTGGGCAGGAATGGAATTTAACAATATTAGCAATGTTGGTTTCCTTTTCCTTGCAGACAAACTATATTGCGTCACAAGATTTCCAGCGCATCCATCTATGATGATTCCCATTAGCCATAATTCAAAGGCAGTTTATATTTTTAAACTGTGGGGCAGATTCACAAAAAAATTGGACATGATTCATGAGCCTTAAGTACTGGGTACGAATAATCAGTTTCTGTCATACATGCGATGTTATATGCTAAAATGGAAAATTTGTTTACATAGTAGGTGTGTACGTTTTGTGTGCATGATCAGCTCTGTGTCAGAGACCAAGAACATGACTATAATCAGCTCTGTGTCAAAGACCAACACCCTAATGAGCTCTCTGTCAGAGACCAAGATCAAGACCATAAATAGTTTGATGACCAGATCATTTTAAGAGACTAAGACCAAAACCTTGATCAGCACTGTGGCCGAGACCAAGGCCAAGACCATGATCAAAGACCATGTAGGTTACAACTAAATTTTTCCAGATGAAGGAAAGCAGAAAGTACAAGATAACCTGTATTTCTGACATCGCACCGCTGTGTAGAGACCAGCCCACTGTGCCTCCCTCTTCGCCAGTGGTCAAAATAGAGACATCAAAGTGCTGATGAACAAACGCAGCTGCAAAAGACCCCAGAAGAATAAATGCAAATGCAAATGAAGTGGCTGATTTTAATTGCATTTCATTTCCATTTTCAAGAGGTCTTTTAAAAAAAAGGACATCCTCTTGTCATTCAGAACGGGGATGCCTCTCCTTGTTACAAATTCATGTCCTTAAAGGGCGATCGCTTTTGAACTTAATTAACCATGAGATACAAGCACATCGGAACACTCCGGGCAGTCATATTGTGTAATTTAACAATTGTGATGATCAACACTTTAGTTGCTTTGATAACGTCGTCCTAAAAAATATAAAGCATTGTCATTGGGTGAAACAGGATGTTGTGGGGGCTGGCTCTAAAAAAAGAAAAACAAATAAAATGAGATGGGTAAATGATGGCAACATTTGAGTTAACTGGATCCTTTCCTCCTTCCATTGGCCTACAGGAAGCAGCCATGCCCAGACAGCAAAGGAACTGAATGTCCCTTCCATGGGGATGGTTTGCGTTCATCTGGAGAGGCACTCACCCAGATCCACAGAGGGCTGAATGAATGGTAGTCGTAATGGCTAATGCATCCCTTCAGTTTATAAATACCTGCTTGGGCTTTTTGTGATCAAGGGCTACTTCGTGGTGGTTTCTCATAACTAAGAATGTGATTAAACAGACCTTGGGAGGAAGAGATAGGTTATTGAATTGGGTTTTTAAAAACCTGTTTGTATGTTGCAGATTGGGGTTTTCCATGTGTCCTGTTGGCAGGAAGGGTAAACTGATCCCTTGCAACTCTTGCATGGCTGTGACTTAAATACTAGCCTTTGAAAATACCGTACCACAAGCTGTAGAAATGACATAATTTATATTCAACTCCAAGAAACTGCAATGCATGATCCAACACCTGTAGTACACAATCTAAAATGCTTTCGTTTGGTCCTGATTAGAACCATTTATCTTTTTTTTTCTTTTTGTAACATTGGTGGACTCAGGACCACGTTAGCAACCCTCGTCTGCCATGCAGTTTGGTGTTGCCTGCCTTTCTCCAGCTCTCTTTGTTCCACAAGTTCAAACACATCTGTCTGATAGCTAATTAATTGAGGCTTGAAGTATTACCAGGGATGTGGAATGAGATTGTAAAGAGTAGGTCATAAAGAGGAAAACGGTGCTATTTTTCTACCAGTCTTCAGCCAATCCTGCAGTATCCTCTCCTGCTGCAAATCGATTCTCTTGTGGGTTGATCCTTATCTTAGTTGGAGTCTCTACCCCACTTTTTTATGAAGGCTGCCGTTGAATATACCATCAATATAAAGGCTGCTGCACT
The DNA here is from genome assembly GCA_025775065.1 of Hiodon alosoides. Classification (NCBI taxonomy): domain Eukaryota; kingdom Metazoa; phylum Chordata; class Actinopteri; order Hiodontiformes; family Hiodontidae; genus Hiodon; species Hiodon alosoides. Next base: position 21,277 of record JAOYSI010003566.1, read on the forward strand.
GAACATAGCCAATAGCTGCTTCTCATTTCAGCTTCGCTATACCGCATGCCTAAGTGCACAGTGTTGTGCACCAGAGGAGCCCTGGAAAGCGCCTTGGGTGATGAGTGCAGCTGAGCGCAATTGGATTGTCATAAACTCCTGATGTCCGCATGCTGACTAGTATGTCACAAAAATCACTTTGTCTCAACATATCCAATGTGGAAAGACAGCGACTTGACTGTCCTCATTGTACCCCAGATGATGGAATGATACTGGCTGTTATCACTGCTGAGCTGCAGCGCCAAACCCATTCCCAGGAAGCCAGGTCTTGCTTGACGAAAAACGGGACTGAGACTAAACTTCAGGTGTCTGTTATCGACGTGGAAGTATCCTACTTCTGCTTCTTGCTCTTTTGTATACTTATTTAACTTGCGGGTGAACAGCTCTCCCATGGGAATGTTTGAAACATGGACCCAGATACACAAAGTTTTCACACAGTTTAATCACAAAATGACATAAGGCAAAACTGATTTTCTCAAGGTTTTCTCTCATTAGCCATACACACCGTTTTACGTTATTATGTTTTACGACTATTTCACTGCCATGAAGTGACCGCAGTCCTTTTAATCCCAATATACAATTTGTGCCATTTGCAGGTATCCCCCAATTAAAAAAAAACATCTGCACATGTATTCGGGTGGGAAAGCATAGGCCTTTCCTCTGGTTTGTTAAAATAAAGGCAAAGATATTATCACAAAAACAGGGTGGCCAACTCTGGTCCCTGAGAGGCAGCGTCACCTGGTTTTCATTCCAACTAATTTTACTGAAATAATTATTTGGACTGAGACGATCTCACCTGGTCTTCACAAGCATGAATCAGATTCTAAATCAGAGGTAGATCCTCTACACCCCTGTTATTGAGGACCAATAAACCAGTAACACATAGCAAAACCTGTTATTGAGATCCAATATACCAGTAACACATAATAATCTGTGTTATGTGTTGGGTGAGGTGTGGTATGGATAGTTGGTGATAGATTGTCCTGATTTATGGCCGAGAGGAGATTGTAATTATGCACTTCTGCTCTTAAGTCAATTTTAAAAGAAGCACAAGAGTTCATAGTACATGATGATGATCATTTAATCATTTATAAAGAATTATATTAAATTATTAAATAATTATATTAAAATTGCATGGTAGGCGTTGGACTGGAAAATGGGGGGTGACAATCCTTATTTTTAAGAACATGGATCAGCGAGTATGCTCCAACAATAGGGTATCACACTACTCAGATTTTGCCGATGCTGGCATTATGTGAAAGCAACTTACTTAGTTTCCTCTGATTCAGGAGGAGCAAAGCGGTTTCCAGCCTGGCCAGCTTTTTTCCCTTTGGCAGATATGCGGACCCTGAGATGGCATACGACCGTGTGTCCCAGTTTACCTTGTGGGAGGGGGCGGTTTAGGGATCTCAGGATCTTGTTCACGAGTGATGACAAGGGAGAGCGTGAGGTGTTTTGGCCCAGTGATCAATTAATCAATCAAATTCTTTTTATAAAGCGCTTTTCACATGTTTCCATGTCACAAAGACGCTTTACATATAGAAAAACACAATATGTCCCAGGCCTGACCTCCCAATAGCATGCCAGTGGCAACGGTGGCAAGGAAAAAATCCCTAGGCTGGCAGGAAGAAAACTTGAGAGGAACCCGGTTTAACGGGAGAGCCCATTCTCCGCTGGCCGGCACTAGGAGCTGAATTAAAGAATCTAATGTCCATAGTGTGTGATGCCCTCCAGTAGAGGAGTTGCAAAACATTGTGATATCCGGAGAAGAGGGGTAGGGGCCCTGATGGCTGGAGTCCAGCCTAGTGGTCCACAGGTAGCGGTGGTGAAAGTGATGCAGTCCTGCAGGGTGCCTCACGTGATTGCTCGAAAGAGAGCGATAGCACATTGTTAATGCTTACCTATGGAAGCAGGATGATTTCAAGTTAAGTCATTTGAAAATTTTAAAGGTGAAACTTTGTGAGTGGTCACAGCTACATATATCTATGGCAGCATACAAAGAGGGTGAGTGCCGGAAACGACACATGGCCATGAAGGATTGTCCAAACCCATCCCACCCCACCAAAGGCAGAACCCAGCCAACTAGGGGGGAACCACCAATGATTGTGCGACAACAGGAATTGTTCTTATCACCAAAGATTTCTAATAGCCGTCGTCCCTTTACTCTCACAGCCCCCCTATTGAGTATTTGCAAGTTAAATAGATATGTCTCGCTTCAAATATGTGTCCGATTCACGCACAGACTTTGGGAGGTTATTCCATAGTTGTGGAGCTCTATATGCAAATGCTCTTCCTCCAGATTTTGATTGGATTATTCTTGGTGTATATAGATTCCCAGCCTCTTGTGAGTGAAGTAATCTAGATGGGACATACAGGACTATAAAATCGGTTATATACGAGAGGGTAGCCAATTTACAGCCTTAAATGTTAACAAAAGTAACTTAAAATCAGACCGCTGCCTTATTGGTTGCTAAAGTAATGAAGCCAACACCGGTGTGATGTGATCATATTTCTTACGTCTAGTAAGGATCCTTTTTATCACATAAAAAATGTCTAATCTTGGCAATGTTTCTCAGGTGGTAGTTTGTTATTATAGCAATATCTTTAGTGTGATGGTCAAAAGAAAGATCTGGATGAATTGTGACTCCAAGATCTTTAACCAATACACTCTGTTCTATCATCTTTCCATCTAGCTCCAGCACATAGTCATTGAGCCTTGTACGATGGCCTTTTTGGCCAAAGATGATCAATTCTGTTTAGTCAGAATTCAACAATAGGAAATTAGAGGACATCCAATCTCTTACAACTTTCAAGCAAAGCTCCAATCTAGCCAACCTCACTCAGGCTCCCTAACAGATATAGCTACATGTCATCTGGATAACAACGAAAGTTGATCTTGTGCTTACAGATGATATCACCAAGGGGTAGCATATACAACGAGAAAAGAAGGGGGCCCAACACCGAACCTTGTGGTACTCCATATCTAACTGGAAACAAATCAGATGAGTCTTGGCCAGTTTTAACAAATTGAAATCTATTTGTCAAATATGACCTCAACCAAGACAGAGCAGTCCATTTTATGCCTACGTGGGTATCAAGTCTTTTCAACAGGATATGGTGATCTATTATGTCAAATGCAGCACTTAAATCAACAGACACCAAGTTATTATCAGATGCCATTAGAATATCATTTACAACGCTAACAAGTGCTGTCTCGGTACTATGCCCTGTTCGAAAACCTGACTGAAACGTTTCTAGCATATTATTTAGTTTAGAAATTCCAATAACTCGAGCTCTTGAATATCTCTCGAAAACCAGTTTAGCCATTAAGTAGTGATGTGGCAAAGATGTGATTAATATATTTGAAGAAGAACTGTTGCCATAGGCACTAATATGCAAATTAAATGCTGGATCAAGCTCAGCATTAATTAGCTTTCAAATCTGGGGTCTATACATTAATATTACACTTAATGAAATAAACATATTTGGAAATGTGGTATGGCAAATCACATTGATTTCAATTACTGCTCAGGGCATTCCAGCATCTGTCTAACTCGTGTGTATCAGTTTGTTTGAATGATTATGTTGGCATTAGGACTGCTGAAAAAAGGACAATGTCATTAAAATGAAATTTCTCAATATTGAAATTAACTAGTATTGTCTTTGATGGATAATATTTTCTGAGACAGCCTGAATAGTTTTTGCTTCATTTGGTGAAATTGGTGAACAAAAATTGTCCTTTGCAGTTTGAAAAAAAAGTATTCTATTTTTATGTGGAGGAAAATCAAGCCATTTCACACAATGAAAGCTAAGCAGTATTTGGTATTCATAAAATCAATGCTTTGGAAATTAAATTTGAGAAAATAATGTGCTTTGCATTTTGCATGCATATACACTTATCATGATGAATCTACGAGCTCTGTGCCATTCTGTTAAAACGGAGTCATTTTTCATCCCACAGATTGGAATGCAGGGAGTTCATCATTTTTACATGCTGTGCTTTATAAACAAAGCTGACCACGCTGAGCAGGGCCATTGCACTTTACTGAACGCTAACCCTGCAAGATGCGTCATACCCCAGCACATAACTTTTTTTTGATACCACAGTCATAACACAGAGCAATGGTTTTCAGGTTCCATTTTTAGAATTTTCCTGCAATAGTATATCATTTGACTCTAGCTACCCTCCAAGTTACTGCATGTAACAATCCCATGATAATGTTAGAACCTAAGTATAACAGTTTTAGTGTTAGATTTAGTTAGATTTAGTTCTGAACAGACAATCGCCCGCCATCGTTCACAAAAAAATGTATTTCACGGGTAATGATACATACAGTCAGCTATTTAATTGGACAGTATTCATAATACACATAAAGCAATGAGCAGATATGTTCCCTTAATTGCACTGAAGATCATAATCCTCCTCAGTCGGAAGGGATCCGATCGGAAAAGCTGCAGAATTATTTTACCTCATGTTCGTTCTGATTGTTAGCTAGGACGACCTTTTCAGTAATAACCCACTGCTTTTCCTGTGAGGAGGTCTAATGATAATGGGTTCAGTGTCAAGTTGAGCTCCAAAGAGCATGCTGGTTTAGACATCACAATTCTGTCATACAAATGGTTTGTCTCAGAAATTGATAAATGTTAATTACCTGACAAGGTTGAAAGCTCTGCATAAATCAAAACAAAGAGACAAGTGTCAGGAAAGTAAATGACTGAAAGTGGGCAGTCGTGCGTCAGAGAGGAAGACGCCAATTTCAGGACAAACAAGACTTTAGTGTGCGGGGAGTCAGATCTAATGATGTGTAACTTCAGTGACGACATTTGGACTGACATTATGCTGACACGCACAGATGTGACCCGAGAACTGGTTGGAAAAAGCCAGAGTAAACCCAATGACTCTATTACAGTTAATATAGCTGGCAGCTGAACGTTCCCTTCAGCGTGACCCGTAAAGTGACATCAGTGCTCTTAGTGTGTCTGTCACGAGCTGGCGTGGGGAACACAGGTTTTTATATAAAACAACTTTTGGTTTGAGATGGGTCCTGTTGGCTGTTGGTGAACTCTGTGGATATCCGAAATAAATGAATGAGCTGTCAGGTGTTGTAGGGGGCACGGGCAAAACATTTTTAATGTTAAATGCATTGTTTACATTTTGGGTTAAGTTAGTAACTTATATAGGTTATTGAATGTACCGTACCATAAAAAAAGGTATTTTCTTCCCTGTCAGATTGCCTTTTTGATTATTTTTGACACTGAATGTTATCAGATCTTCAACCAAAGTCCAATATGAGATGAAACGAACCCTGAGTGAGCACAAATAACACAGAATTTATCATTTATTAAAAGACCCAATCCCCCCTGTGAAAAGGTAATTGCCTCCCTAGACTCAATGCGGGTTACGCCATCTTTAGTAGCAGTAACTGCAACCTAACAGAGTTTTTTTTATTAGTATCTCACACTTCTCCATGCATATAGGCTTCAACTAACTGCCATCTATGGGTTTTCAAGCGTGCTCGTTTCAGGTCCTGCCACAACTTCTCAATGGGGTTTAGATCTGGACTTTGACTAAACTTTTCCAAAACTTAAAATTTCTACATAAAACGTTCTGATGTAGTCTTGTTTGTGTGTTTCAGGTCATTGTCCTACTACATTACCCAGTTGCACTTCAGCTTCACCTCATGGACAGATGAGGTTGGTATGTGGCTCTTACTGTGGAATATTTGGTTTTTGGCAGACATAACAGGGCCCATGTTGACCAAAACACATTGCTCACATTTTGACTCATCGTTCCATAAAACATTGTTCCAGAACTGTTGTGGAACATCCGAGTGCTTTTTTGACAACTTTGAGACGACTATTCATGTTTCTGCTTTGCTACTCTGCCATGACTCCTATTTTTTCCCATTGTCTTTCTGATGGCGGAGTTATGAACCCTGACCTTAGTCAAGCCTGTTGATCCCTGGATGTTATTCTATTCTGACTTCCTAGGTAATTTAACGCCTTGCTTTTGGATATATTTTGGCAGCATGGTCACTCTTGGAAGATTTCACTTCTGTCCCAAACAGTTTGAACAACCCCTTTTCCACTGGCACATCTGGCCCGACTTGGAAGATGAAACTGGGTTTTGCTGGCCTGGTGTGAGTCTGGCGTTTTTTCTCTGCACTAGCCAAGCCAAGGTAAACAGTGGTCACATGCATGATGTGGAAAGAAAGTCAGGTTTTTCAGCTGTCAACAACAGCAAATATTTAAATGTGCTTACACTCATATTTATTTATTTATTTATTTTTGCTAAATGCAGGTGAAATCCAATGACATGCCAACTACAAAAAGAGACGAGATAAGCTTGTTGTGAGAACTCTAATGTACAGTTTAATTGTACTTCTGATAATTATGTATTTAGATTTTTTTTTTTTAAATACGTTGCCTTCTTCTCATTGGACGCTGAGACTGACGATGATCGGTTTTGTCAATTATTCCCCCAGCCCTGTTTGGCTTCTCGGCTCTTAGTCAGTACTAGCTAGGAAGCAGATCCGGAAATTCATGGCCTAGTTCAGGGTCAGCTAGTGGGTACGTGCCACACTGTGCCAGCCTAGTTCCAGGTAGGGCGGGATGTGCCAGTGGGAAAGTTTGTTTGGTGGAGCCCCAGAGCCCGAGAGATTGCTTTGAAACCCCTCCCAGACTTTTTGGTTTCAACAACTTTTTATGAAGGTGGTCAGAAATTTCCTTTGATTGTGTTACGATGTGCAGAACCTGTGTGCTGACAACTTCACTCTGATGATAAGGGCCAACGTTAGTCAGAGATATAGTCAGGGCTGGCTTCAATCAGGCCTGATTGTTAATCAGCTGACCCTAATTATGCCTTTAGGGACAATAGGGGAGGGACAATAACTTTTTCAAACCTGAAGATTGCATGTTTGATTACCTCAAGCAAATGAAAAAAAGCAACGTTGATGTCATTTTCTTCTCTCCGACACCCTCTATATATTACTGCAGCCCACAAAATCATCTGTATAAATTCAATGAGAAAAATACTTTTTCAAGATATTGTATCTGAATTATGGTTTGGAAAGGGGCAACCCAAGACTGTGTGTCTGCGTATGCGTACAGTATATGATTATACTGAAGTAAAAGAAGACATCAGATAAAACAGTCGTTTTATGACTTCTGTAAAAATAGAATTTGAAAGTCTGTAAAGTAAGTACCTATAATGTATTGCCATAAAAGTGATTTATATGTTGTAAGAAAATCATGCAAAATGTTGACCAAAAATTATTTGACATCCTGTATGGAGTTGTTTATTTAGCATGGCGTTATTTAGCATTTAGCATTGTTTGGAGTAAAAAAATGAAATGTTTATTGTGCACATTATTTCTGGGAGTTGTTCACAAACAATTCAATGTGGAATAGTACATGGTGTTGAGCCAGCCAAATACAAACATAAACCTCAGTTGATCGTCATAAATGCGTTTCCAATTGTAGTTGGGTACTAGTCCAGGCATTAAAAGTAAGTGCACGCATGCACATCTTTACGCAACAACATTTCTTGACTTAAAAGTTTCAAAAGTACTTGATTGGCGGTTGTTGTGCTTTTGATATTTTCTGTCTACGCACTGGCAGATTCAGGTCAAAGTTAATCCATGCTTTAGCTGCCTTGAACTGAATGGCCCAAAAAGTGTTGCACATCTTGATTTTTTAATCTTTAAATGAAAGTATGTTTGACTGTTTCATTCCTATCAGGGCATATCGAAGAGTATACATTTACCACGCTAACGACATTGCTTTCTGCATGTTGACGGACACTAATTGACACTCAGAAGTGTGGAAAACTTCTACAGAAGCAACCTTTTCTTATAACGTTTTTTTAATCTGTCACCAGCATACACATATCACACTCGTGATTTATTTCTCATTGCTTAGAGGCACCTTGTGTGTTGTATTTTATCTGTTTTTTTTGTTTTTTTTTCCAGATCTGACAGTATTTCATAGAGATTGTTAGAATACTGAATTGTCATTTTATGATCTTTGGCAAAGTGTGGATATGTAATTTCACATTTCACATTTTTCTGTGTAATGTAAGCTTTGTGTTCTCTGAATTTCTATTAAGTCGGTCAACCTCTTGAGCTAGCAGTTGCTATTTCTCTCCTCTGATCTACTTTCTTTGCTCATGAATGACAAAGGATTTTTAAAAGTATGAGGTGCCATGTGCTAAAAATTAAATCAACACTCATTAAAAACTTTTTTTTTTAGTCCTCGTGAAAATCGTTGGCTGTTACAAAGGTATTATTTTATAGCCAGGGTTTGGTCATTTCTCAGCCATCTGAAAACGTTATTATTTTTAAAATTACCTTCATGTAAAAGCACTGATCTCAACATTTGATTCTTCACATCAACCGTATTTAAAACACAAAGTATTTGACAATGGCTTTAAGTAATGACATGTCCGTAGAAGCTTCATGTCTGAATGAAAGCCTTATGTCCAAAAACTAGATTTTTTTTTGTTAATTTTTTTCCTTAAATACCCTTAACCTTTATCTTTAATGTAGAGTGACTGTATAGCAATATGTTTGTGACCTAATAAGCTATCTTATCCATATTTTACACCACTACCTTACTGAGGGTAGAACAATTAGCCTACATAAATACAAGCATCTGGTAAATATTAAATTAGCTCACTCTGTAATAATAATCAATACTTGTAAACTCAGTACTTGTTACTCAGTAAATTTGAGTAAACTGGATCAGTGGGAAGAAGCCACAAACATTTATTTTAGAAAACAGAGGATATATGCAGCATATGTTCAAATGAAAATTAAGCTGCAGTAACTGGAAAATAAATAAATAAATAAAATAAAGTTTCCCCCAATATTTTTACACTTTTTATAAAATTCGGCGTCGATGACACTGTTATATCTAAGTACTCTAGGCATGAGAACTTTCAATAATTATATTTTATATAAAGTTCAACATGAATAACAAAGGGAATAGCAAGGAATTTACCTCCGTTCTTCGTGCATCTTTTCTTTTCAATCCAGAAGGGGTCTCTGTTGCTTTTCTATGACGGTTTATCCACGCAAGGAAAAAAAAAAAAAAAAAAAACTACGTTTCAAACTAGCACACACGAATTTAATCGATAGACTAATACATTTTATTGCTGTATATTTACTGATGGGAATACTTCATCAAATATGCGTGCATTCTTACACACGTGAGGGAAGTCAGACGGTACCTGTGAACTTCAGCTTTGATTTAAAACATGGTTACGCAGATAACTCGCATTTCCTACCGATTTAACTAGATGGTTATTAAATGGAAAACATATTAGAGATAAGGTAATAACGTCTCTCCTCAATTCATTTCATGTTGAAATATAGCTTCAGTGATAGTTTAAAAGCCGGAACAAGACGGAAGGGCCCCGAACGCTACTTTAATTAATTCAATTGCTTTTCCGAAGGTGCAAAAACGACACAAAAAATTATACAAACAATGCAACTAAGTGATGAAATCATAACACAAGTGAGAAAACCCTCCCAACCGACCTTTAACTGCCCATTCCGTGCATAAACAGCTGTAGAGACAAAACCGCCCCGAACACGGAGTTCCGAAGCTGTACTATAAAAAGCAATTAAATTTAAGTTCCGTTTCGGGCCGTTCAGTCTCATTCCGACTTTTACCCCATCCCTGGACTTCAGACAACACACATTTACACTAGGATACAGAATATTCACTTCTATATTCTATATCACTTTGAAACTAAGGCTGGGACCAAATCAGTACTGTGGTCACCCGCAAAACGCACTTTGGATTACTGTATTTTTTGCATTATTTATTTTTAGACTTTTCCTTTTATAAATGGAAGAAATTAGATACTTACAGATACCCTCCGCTTTTAAATGCAATTTTATTAAATGGGATTAGCGGATCAAAGTTTTAAAAAAGTCAGAGTTCCTAATAACTGAATTCTGCTGAATAAAACTGACACTAGCACTGTTCATGGACCCACCATACATTTAGTTAATATAATGCATTTTATTCCTGTGTGGGGGAAAAAATAGACCATCGGTGTGGTCTAATAATATAGAGGGTAATCGCGTTGCAATAATCGTCAGGATCGGATCATGTGTTTAAAATCGCCTGTTATAACGAAAATGTAGTAGTTAAATCCTATTTTGAATTATACTGTTATCAAAAGTAACACTGAACCATTGAACCAAAATACTATAGGGAATGTTCAGTAGGCATACATTATTCGTATTTAATTTTTTAAACAATCGGCTATATTTATCTGCTTATACTGAGAATGTTTAAGATTGCATATATTTATGTAGTTACACTCAATATGTAAATTGGTTTAGCAACAACGCCTGATCTCCTTCACGTTTTCCATGTTATTATAGGCTTGCAAGCGTAGAACGCAGATATACACGCCCTCAGGTTCGGCGCGTGCCAATCCAGGTTGTCTGTATGCAGAGTTCCCTTGAGTTTTTTTTTGTTGCGAAAACCCCTGGCACTACTGTCGCCGTCGCCGCAGAACGGAGATGAGATCACGGTACATTGCTTGAAAGGAGAATTGATCCTTGCTTTGCGGTATAGGGACCGGCAATAGAGAGAAGACCACTTTTTAAAAGACGCATTTGTGTGCGATTTGATACTTGGCTGCTTTTCGCGGGTGAAAACCGAAGAAGTTGAATTGCAACAAGGCAAATAGGCGAACAAACCGCATACAATGGTAAGAAGACAATACTTTTATTGTCCTTTGCGAGTCTATAATTCGAGAAGCAAGTGGATAACGAACTCACAATAAGACTAGTCAAAATAATTATTGTTGCATATTTTTCATGCGAACAGCGTTATTTAAATGTACCCATGTGGTGGTGAAATGTTAAGATGCAGTATAGGTATGGGCAAACAATTGTCATTTTTCTCGCCATTGGGGAATTCAAACTTGATAGCCAATTAACGACTATTGCGCAAATTATTTATATTCTTATTCGGATTCAGAAAAAAAACCCTGGAATGAAATGTTCTCGTAGTGTGCATATAACTCAATTCCCCATCTGAATGGATATACCATTTTGGCAGTGGTAAGCCGGTTAGAATCATTCCGTGTCAAGTTCTATGTTCGATACAAAAAGCGAAGGAATCTCAGGAAAAGGAGTATTCCGGAGTCGAGCGCTGATGTGGGGAAAAAGCAAAGTTTAAATTTTACGACTGCATACTCTGCATCGCATTCTATCAAAAACGGTAAAATTGAAAAACAACCTCTGTATCAGGATAAATCCAAAGCTTTCAAATAATAAATATCTTATGTTTTCCCCCATTCTTACAACAAAAGAAGGGAAGATCTCGAACACCCAGCTCTTTTGACAAAATAAGCTCGATTTCACTGAAAGAGATTATTGACATCGACCCAAGGAGAGTGAGCGAGTTCCCAGAGTCTCTCACTGGCACCTCTAAGCAATACAAGGACAGTTCTTATATATATGGAACACTGCAAGGATTAATAGTCATTACATTTTGGATAACTCGACACAGAGGATGCTAAGTGGATGACGTGCCTTGACAGTTTTTCAGAAGTCGTTTCCTTTCTGTATCCAAAGATTAATTTTGGCGGAAAACCCAGTCTTGCTGGCTGCAAACCGTTTGGATAGTACGCAGAGAGGTTACAGTCATGCTTTTTTGGAAAGCGCGATGGGAACTTCAATACAGATTTTCTTGATCATCATTTGACTGTAAACCCTGAATGTGTGGTTAATGTAGCACCTGACGGAGCTCCCCTTTTCCGGTCTAAATACATTTCTTCTTATTTTCGCAAACCTAATGGAAGTTTTTGAGAGAGTAAAAGAAAACATGCGGCTTTTCTACAAGCTTCAATTCCTCTTGGTTATACTTTTTAGAGGTAAGGAGAAAATACGAATGCATTTTGGTATACTAATGTATGTTCTGCTGCCGCCACTACTTGTATCACTATTGGCACTATTACTAACAGCAATTGTAATTACTAATATTACTAATATTGCTAATAATATTACACACTCTTTAAGTACTAGGTTACGCTCGCTCCAGTTTTATTAATTCTACACGAATGTCTGTGATTAATGATCCACAAATATATGCTCCTGTCTAGAGCTGGTGTGTTTACAAAATTTACCGACGACAGTTTATTAGTACGCCTGAAATCATTCCTTAGGTGAACAGAATAATTGCGCTTGTACATTTCCCAGCACCTTTAAAACGCCAAGACGTCTGATGTGTCAACAAAGGTTCCAGTTTCTTTTTTTTCAATTAAATGATTAATCTAACGTTGCTATCAACAGCTGGAGCCCTAAAACCGGTTTAATTTGTAAGCATTCCTAAGCCAAAAGTGATCTGCACACACCTTGCTCACGGGCTGTGTGTTCAAGGCATGATAAATTCAGGTTAAGAGTGTTGTTCTATTAGAGGAAGATGAAAATCTCAGTATGGGGCAGATTGTTTTTGAGTTTAGCTGCTAACCAAAAGAAATTAGCTCTTCTCAAGGTATTATGTCATTAATTTCCATAGGGATAAATAAAGTACCTATCTATCTATCTTAACATGGTCTTTGGCCATTTTCACTCAGGGGAACGTCAGTGTGATGCAGCAGATGCTTTGACTCAAGTGAAAGAGAACCTCTGTTGTGGTTTCCTCAAAACTCCTAGGAGCCACTTCTTCAGGGTGCCCCTCAGCGGCCACTGTGGTCGTGAGGAACAAAAACAGCTCCAGTCCGTCCAGGTTGTCACTGCTCCAGCTGCGAATCCTCACTTGGCCCGGGGAGCTGTGCACTGACACCCACTTTCTGACCATATTTCACCCCCCCAGGAATAATGCATCCTCAGTTCCCCCTTGTGAGCCTCAGTGGCCCTGACCCTCATCATTTGATTGTGGGGTCATCATGTGGCTGCATGTCAGAAAGCAAAGAGAGAGAAAAAAAAGCTAACACTCAGGTCCTCTGCAAAAGCCAGGAGCTCACAGAGACCTGAGCTGCTCTTGGGAGTGCGTGCTGAACTACAGTCGAGGCATAATACCTTGTCCTTTGCCTTTGTTGTTCTGAGAATCAAGGTGTTTACCCTCCTGGGAAAAGTCTCAACTGAGGTCAGTGCTAATCGAAACAGGTTTCGTGTCGAATGTAATTTGTCGGTGGCGTTTAACTGAGATACGATGATAGCATCAGTAATGGTAAATGTGAATAGAATTTTGTGCTTTTGTTGAAACTTTGAGCCAAGTGCTAACAATGGCTAATGTCTGTTTGTGTAAATGCCAGCAGAGTTAAGTTGGCTTCGGGTTGAGAGCAAATAAATGGCTGCAATAAGTCTCAGAAATGATTTATGTTTTTTTCAAATGTACATCTTGCTGCCCAGAACCTCAAGGAAGTGGCAGTGTTTTGCAATCCCAGGTATGACCAGTTCATTATGTAGCACTGGCGGTTGAATGAAAATCTCTTTTTAACACTGGGTTAGAGCTGAATCATCTGTCCGTGGAAGATTTCCCCTGAATATAGACGACATATTTTGCATCACATATTCTCAACAGTGTCATAAAATGTTATGTAGCTCTAAGATCTGCTACATTTCAGTCTCACACGGTAAAATCATAATTTTCTTTCCCAACTTTACTCTCAACCGCAAAATGGGGAATTAGGTTGAATGAGCTGTCCTTTGAATTTCTGAAAGTGTCTCTCCCCAGTCCAAGAATGTGCCATATGGGTAGGGCAAACACAGTTAGTAATGTTAAATCATCACATCAGCTATTTCTCGTGATTTTGTTGGTCCCCACGCATGTGCAAGGCAGGAGCAGTCATCTTCCTGCTTATGCGGGTGGCTATGCGAATTGTCACATCTGCCCGGTTTGAGATTATTCTCTGCCCCTCTGTAATGGATAACACTGGTACCTGAAAGGGAAATCTGGTGGGGACCAGTGCGGAAGCAAACGGAGACTTTGTCTGCAACAGTTCTGACTCACAGTGGTCCACCAAGCGAAATTTCATGTCATTGCGGGCCACCGACGTTGCCGCAGGCTACTTTGTCTTAATATTTAAACGTGCATTGTCAAATGTTCTTTCTAACTAGATCACACTTCAACTTTTGTATGCATTTGCAGGCAATAGCATTGAGTACTGATATATATGGAAACCCTAGATGGAGGAAGATCTGGGCAAATCAATCCCCTTTGGCAAACGTTGTCAGAGCGAGGATAACTGTCAACGGACTGTTGTGTTGCCAAAACTACGCTTTTGGTTAACAGTGCTTAAATGTCTTAGGCATGCAAACTGAATTCGAAGTCCAGGCTAAAGTTCAGAAAGTGACTCAATATAACATTTCAGATTCAGTTTGATGACAGTTTGATGATAAATGAAGTGATCTGTGGGAAGATTGCTATTCTTCATCTTTTTTTTTTTTGTTCCCCCAATTATGGGAATTTAAAAAATGAAAAAAACATTAAAATATTAATGATACATTTTCAGTATGTAGAGTGTTACTGGAGAATCAGCTGGAAATGACATCAGTACAGTGTTTCAGTCAGTACAGTGTTACTGGAGAATCAGCTGAAAATGACATTGCATATTTCCTTATTTTTTTATAACTAGTTTCTTTCCTACTCCAGTAAAGAGGGAGGATCCATTTGGTTACAAACTCAAGTCTGTGGTTGTGATTTGACATGCTTTCTTTCATAGCAGTACCCTCCAAATGGGGCTCTCGTTGTGCCACATAATTATATAGGATCTTTATTGTGCCTGAAACTAGTAAAATGGATTGTCAATGGTGGTGTGGTACCATTTGGGTAGTTGTCAGTTCTCAGCTAGTTTGTCAAGAGGATTGATCTAACATAGAACAAGAAAAACATCTTGTGTTTGGATAACGCTGAGGGATCACATATTATTTCCCCCATGACATTATAAACAATACTATAATAGGGCAGAGATAGGGTGGAGGTGGGGTGCTCATGTGAAATGAAATTTGTATTTATTTAAACCTGATGTTAGAACCTGGTTAACTGCATGGGGACAGTCCGAAAATTCTCCTCCCTTATTTACATTTGAAACATCAAGTTTTGCATATCAATAATTAATCTGTGTGGCCATCTAATTATGTATTATTTCTGTTTCTTGTTTAAGTGTTATCAGTCAAAACTACTAACAGTCGTGCACAGATGTTGTGGTTAGATGGACTGGGCTGCTTTATTGCTATATTTTTGACTGCATTATGGAGGTGATAGTCTCCTGAAAAAGGACTTTCTGAAGACACCCTTGACATCTAATTTGTTCGGCTTGTTCCTCGACATCAGGCTTTTTCATACCTGTGTTAGTTTTGTATCTATTGGAAGCCTGTAATTTTGCTGAATATTTTACAGGAAATTGTAAGCTGCAGGCGAATGGCTTTCAAATAGGAATGAAAAACCCAGCCTGTGGGCACTGCCGTGTGTTTGTGGTGTGTGTGCATGTATGTCTGTTTGTGGTGCATGTTCGTGTGCATGCCTGTTTGTAGTGCGTGTTTGTGTGCACGTCTGTTTGTGGTGCATGTTTGTGTGCAGTCTGTTTGTGGTGCATGTTTGTGTGCATGCCTGTTTGTGGTGCATGTTTGTGGTGCATGTTCGTGTGCACGTCTATTTGTGGTGCGTATGATGCGGAAATCATCTTCATTTAAAAGAACCAAAATTTGGAAAAAAAAGTTGTCATTTTATACAGACACAAATAAAATGTGCAGTTTAATGAAGGAACGGAGCCTTTATATAAACTATACTACTGGGAAACCTATACTTTATAAGAGTTAGCATGACCTCATGCTAAACGCTCACAGGGTCCTACGTCAGAAACCCCAATTATGTAACAATTGAATGTAAGAAGATACATTTTTTTTTTTTTTACAAACTACAGACCTTTTTCCACATCACATTATTTTAACAAAAATGTAGTGAACTTCTGTGTTTCCTTTCAATGACCCCATTTTCCAAACACGAGGAAGCAGCTGTCACAAAAAAAGGGAAAAGAAGGGCCATGAAAAAAATTGAAATGAACAGTGGATCCAATTTATTCATCTTCCCCTGTGTCATACCCATCTTTGCGTATCGAGACCTGGCCTGCATGCGTGATCCACAGCCTGTCTCCTGCGTGCATCGGCTCCTGTTCCTGCCTTCCCTCGCGGTCATTGCGCCTGTCTTTGCGGGGGGTACCTCTGCCCGGTCAGGACAGCGACGGACCCCAAACACCTCCCCCCCTCCCCTAAATAAAAACGTTGACTGTTCCAACAGGCCCTGAGGAAGGAGACCCAGCCAGAGTAAATGGATTGAAAATCAGCCGTAAATCCCCCTTTGTTTCGATCCAGACTCTAGGTTTGGTGGAGGTAATTGGGGTCCCTCAGTGTCTAATCTGCGAAACACAGTTCCCGTGCACTGCTCAGAAGGCCATAGATATAAAAGTCAGGGAATGTTAACTGTCAGCGTGTGTAGTTTGCAGCCGCTGATTGCAAAGGGGATGGCCATGTGTACTGTTTTTTCAGTCTTTGTTTTCGTCCCCCAGCCATAGAGTCTGTTGGGTGATTACTCCGAATGGTGACTTAAAAAACTGTTATCTATTCTTCACATTAATATGCAAAGATCTATGATCATGGGTGAAAAAAGGGGTTTTCTACCTTTCCAGTGGTCTTGGGATTGAAAATGCAGAGTCCTCCTGTGTTAAATGTCTGTGAGCTAATACTCTGAAAAAACGATGTATATTTTCTATTTTATGCACTTGCTTGTTATGGCAGTTGTGTGCCTCCTCGGAGTACCACTCAGTAGACAATAGTGAAGGTTGTATAAATCAAGCCCAAACTACACGACCCCAGACAGTCATGTTCATGAAAAAAAAAAGTAATCAAAATCAAAACTTAGGCTGTGACCAGCAAAGAGGCACAGCTCAGTTCAGCCTACATCTACATAACGACTGAGTTTTAAAAGGGTCATTTTTATATTTGTCAGTGATGTTTTCCAGCCCACAGTCAAAGTGAACAAAGGTGAATTCAGTTTGATGACCTAACACGGCAAATGTTATTTCATCGTGTTGTTCTTCTTCATGGGTTTCATTTGAATATAACAGTCTTTGCATCTGATACTGCATATTTCTTAATGTGTGAAGCTTTTCATGTCTGGCGTAGCATTTTTCTCAGGTAATACATAATAAAACAACTGATGTTATATCTGAAATAAAAACCTTCTGACTTACCCACTTGTAAAAACTCTATGGTTTGGCCCAGTTTACCTGGTCTGGTTTATTCGTTTGCAGGAATCCTTACATAACTTTTAAAGTTGCCTAAAACCAGCTGGAAGTTTGCAATTACAGGCTTGATCCAGAGAGCATGCGGAGCCCAGCGCTGGAGCTGGGGGAGCCTTGTCACGCACAGGCTTCCTCCCGGGTGACGAGACTTGAGGTCACCGCGTGGGAGCGCCAGTGGAGTGCGTCTTGCGTGTATTTAATGAGGAAAGCCCGGCGCACTGCCTCGGGTGTTGATCGGCACGTCTTCGCACCGATGAAGCATAGACTGCAGCATGCGAACGCTAACCCGCTCTCGAATTGATTGCAGCATGTTTCTGCCGTGCTTTTTATTAAAGCTAACTAATGATTTGGCTTTCGGCTATTTGACGCACTCCCAATCTCGGTTTGGAAAGGGCTGTGGCACTGGTGGGAGACTGGGAGGAAGTTGCTGTGCATCCCCTAGGCTCCCTTGGTGAGTTTTGAGGGCTGTTCTGCTCACACAGGATCGATACTTTCTCCTACTGTTAATGGTTCATATGTATCTGTTTGGAGCTTAAGATCAGCTCCAGTACGATTTCAAGAAGTCGCTGGGATTGAATCCCAGTGAATGTGTGCGGTTGCGGGTATCAAGTTCATTGATAAGCATTTTTCAGTCTGTTATTTTTAATCAATTAAAACATTACTGTCAGGTCTACAGTAAACATGCTCAATCAGAAACACACAAAAATAAGCAATTGTGGTCCATGGCTGTTGGCCATCTATGCCATCTATTGCTACATTGAGCGTGGTGACCATAATTACATGGAATGCATAGAAAATACTAATTCAATTTAAAGATGTAGGTTTTAATGTACAAAGATTCTGTCAGTAAACCCTCTGTATATTTCTTTGACAATGAAGTAACTTACTCCCTCTTATCTAAAAAGGTATTTGTGCATCGCTAGAATGTCCTTGACATTGCATATTGGTAATTAAGCATCAGTCCTATTCAATTAAATAGTTATCAGAATTAAAAGGCGGTTGTTTTCACGACGGAGGACTTACTTAGTTCACTTGTGTAGTTTGAGCTTGCTGGGCCATTCACCAGATTAATGCAGTAATTATGGGGGGAAAAAGGCTTCGCTGGAACACAGATAATTAGACCTATTCAAATCTTTGCGTGTTCTCTCTCCCTTTAGCAGCCTAGCCGCGTAAAAACGGGCCCTTGAGCTCACAAACGGCCTCTGCCTGTTTCCCAGGCTTCCACATTTTTTAAGGTTTCATCTCACCTCCCCAAGAGAGGCTGTGTAGCGCAGCACCTGTAGTTGAATGTGTCTCTTTAGTGCTGTGTGGAGCCAGAATGGAAAGGTGAGCACAGAAAAGCAAAGACTGCTGTTTTAATTTACTCTCTACTTTTAGTTCTAGACTAGCTTTAGTTAGAGCCTGCAGCAGGCGATCACAAATAGAAGAGATATAATGAACAGGAAAAAAACTATGTACGATGGAAACTAATAAAATGAATTTTCTTTAACTAGCAGTGTAGTACATTGATTGTTAATAAAATTAAATTTGTTCATTTTAGCCGTGCAATAATATCGTCTGTATTGTCTGTTGACAGAAAATAATCAATCTAACTAATAATTAGTCTTTAAAACCATCTTTGTATTGTATGTTATACTTTCAGTTGGAGCACATGCCAATGTAACCTTCTAACAGCACGTAACCATCAGGCTTTTTTGCTTGGTCTCTAAATTGCGCTTTTTGACTAGTGCTGGTTGCACTAGTAAATTGTGCTGGATGTAAATGTAAGATGTAGAATAATTTTCACATCAATGATGATATAATTTGTTACAACCTTTTCAGTAGGCATGCCCATACATTTCTCTCTACAGCATGAGAGACAGACAGTACTTAGACATTTCTCAACACAACTGTACAGAATTAACCAACCACATTCAGATGCCCGGATCCCGAAATAGATTAAAGGGAACTGTTTGTAGAAAATGCTTGCCAATAACCCATGTTTTACAAGGTCAGTTTCGGGAGTAGGGAATAATCTTTTATATCGCTTCCGTTTGCTTCTAAGTATAGTGTGTGTTTGTTCCTGCATCTGCAGCATCCCTACACCCAGTTTTCTTGGGGGCAAAACCATCTCTTCCTACGTGATTGACATTCGATCAGCAAATGGTTTCAGCTAGGCAACCTAGAACAACACTGGTAAAAAATAAATACATTTTCTACAGAGATGCAAAACACCCAATTAAAAACAATGTGTAAAAATGATCAAGAAGGGGTCCAGTACAGGTGCATGATGCATGTATCCTCCCTCCACTGCGCAGCAAACACAAGATAACAGATAGGATTAGCGCAAAAGCAACCTGCTCTAATAGATTCTGTGGCTTTAGCATATTTGTCACTATTACGCTAGAGGACTTCACATTCTTCTTCAAAGTGACTGAGCTAATACTTTTTCATTAAAACATTAATGTTATCATTTCTGGAGACTTCCCAGGAAGGAAAAAGCAATGCCAGCACAATGACAATATTAAATATGAATGAAGCATGCAGTATTTGAACATGCTGCCTGGGTTTTTACCAAACACACTTACAGCTATATTTTGCTCGTAATGTTTGAGATTTTTTTTTAATTTATCAAAATTAAGGAAAAAAAAAAAGCTCAAGCGAAGCAAAAAATGCTGGTCTGAATTGCACATGCAAAGAGATAATACTCTTCCTGATGCTGGATTTGTTTGTATAATTTAAATTGAACTGTCGACCCTCTACACAGGTGGAGAGACACAAGATCAAAACAAATGCGCTTCTAGTTTATTTTTATACGTTTTTTCCGGAGAGTTCCATGGCGAGATTAGGGCAGCTAATAATATGTGTTTAGTTGCATGGGTGGATTTTATGAACCCCTCAACTGCTGTATTTGAGATTAGCTGGACTGCAGTGGTCACGAGGTCTAGAAAACATTTTTTTATTTCTGTGCAATTTATAAAAAAATAAAATTTAGAGCTCTGGTATACAGATTTTTGTCACTTGAAATGCATTGGCTGCATGGGCACATCAGTCTTCTTTTGGTGGAAAAGCTTTCAAGACATGATTCTAATACCAGTTTAGTTTCTATGAGGCCAAGAGTGGTGTATGTGGAATCTTTGAAACCCATTTCAAATGATGCCATTTTGGTTCAGTTATTTCCCACCGGGAAAATGTAATGTAATGTCTTGTACATTAAGACATGTACAACTGGGTTAAAATAGTGTGTGTGTGTGTGTGTGTGGTGGGTGGGTAGTTATGATAGATTTAAGGTGGTGTTCTTTTGAGGTGCTTCTCTATTCCTCAAATCTAGTTTTTCTGTTCCCTAGATGTTGTTTACTTAATGGAAAATGGTAACGGTGCTGTTGATTTGATATTGAGAAAGATGGTTATAACACAGAATCCAAGCTCCTCTCCTCGCTGGATAAGGAACGTCTTGTTGGAGAGCAATTCTGGTTTGGGCCCATTAAAAACGCATGTCGTTTTGGTGGTGACGCAGGGCAGTCCCCACAGGTTTAGTTTGTTTTGAATCAAAATGGCCTTTTCCACAAAAGGCCTCACTTCAAACTAACACATTCACGCCAGGTTTCGCTTGTTTTCTCATTTGCCCACACAACCTTTCAATAATTTGCAGTGATCTGCAGTTTGTGCTCTACTGATTGTTGAGACTGACAAAAAAAAAAAAGTAACACTTTTTCAGAATCCCTTCATCAGAATCATGGAAACACACTATAGGGGTGAGAATAAATACCTCTGGCGTTGGCATATGAAGGTTCTAAACACACCAGAGATGAATAAATCCCAGGTTCTTGTGTTTGAAGTGTGCGCTTGATTTCTGGTATAAAACAGAAGGTTTTTTTTACTGTGTCTTTCACTCAGAATGATGTCCTTTTTCCTTCCCCACCTCTGCAGCCTCATTGTTTAATGATTTGGTCTAGATTAAAAAGGCTCTGTTGGAATATTTACACACGCAGAGTGAGTGGGAGAGAGGGATTTGCAAAATCACCACCTGCTGCAGTGTTACATGAATTCTGTATGTTTTTTCCTTCCTTTCTTTGTATCACCAGCTGCGTGATGTTTTGGTATTTAAAATCAACTGACCATATGCAGTTTGGGTGTCTCTTATGTTCGGTACGGTTTTGTACGGTGTGGTGACAGACAACTTGATGAAATGGATCAGAAGCAACAACAAGCCTAAATATTGGTGGCTTTCCATAATTGCATTTCAATCATGTAAATGCCACACATGTTGGTTTGCAAACTTAGTTTCGTTGGCTGGGGGTGTCCTTCTGTGTAATTGAAAGGCAGAGCGTCAGTGCTTTTCAAATCAGTGCAAACGGAATCGCTGGCTTGTAATCCGACTAGAGATAATGAGCACCTAGGAGCGCAATCAGTGCGCGTGCCTTTTGGAACAGAGTGGTTTAATCTTAATTAACGGGAGCGAGCGGACACTGCTTTCTAGGAGCCCGTCTGACAAAGGCGGAGCAGAGCTGGAGGAAGACTGCGTCACTGAGGCATTCTGCGATTTCTGTCCTGGCAAAATGGGAAAAAACCCCCCAGATTATATCTCCTTTTTAATGAGCTGGCGCTGTAAGGACCATTTTACTCAGAGCTGTCTCCCTCCCTGGACTTGTCCTGGTGCTCTCAGCTTCGGCTATCAGCACACATACAACAGCTGACTGCTAGAATTCGCTTTTTTTCCTCATCGTACAGTGCGTTGAATCTTAGTTTAATTTTTCAAGTGTGTCATGTAAAATATAATAAAAAAACATGCATTGGGTTTGATGACTCACAAATAACCTATCACTTTAAAGTGGCATGCAGCTTTTTACACCAGCTTCTTATCGCCTCCTCACGTTTTGTGACAACGAAAGAACCTGTTCTTGCATCAGCTCTGCTTGCTGTGACAAAGTTTTTAAAAAGGTGACGCTTGTCCTTCCATAGCTGTGAAAAGGTGTCATTCTGGGGGCTTCTTCACCTGTGCCCTGTCATGTTAAAACGCTTTTGGCGGCTGTTCCATTTCCGCAGTAGACCCTGCCTCATGCCTTGCCCAGACGGGCCTGCTTTTGGCACATGCAGCTGTCCATCTCCGCAGCGAACCGTCGTATCTTGCCATGCAGACAGCTCTACACTGGGGTTGCCACAGAGCCCCGATCTCCCGCAAACCACCATTGTGTGACCAATCGGAATGGATCGTTGGGTCAAAGAGAATAATTCAGAAGAAGGACATATACATATCTAAAACATACATTTTTCAGTTTTTAGGACCATTATTTAATTATTGCCAGATTGATTACATTTTTTTTTTTTTTTTAAACACAATTTTACACAGACATTTTTAAAAAACTGTTATTGTTTGATTTATGATTTTTCTATGCCTGGGATATTTTTATTTTATTTTTAAAATTTCTGTCAAATTTCTGGAGAAACTGACTTGAAATGTAAAAAACTGTATTAAACCGTAAAAATATGCCACACACATGCGTCCAAGCGCCACGCGCCACATTGGCTTTCATGTTAATTATCATCAGAGGATAGTTTGGGAGAGACTAAGAGGCCCAAATTTCATACTCGAGAATTCATTTATCAGCTGTTGGTTTTTTCCATTAATTTTCTCTCTAATGTTAAGGGAAGTGTGCCTGTGAGTAAGATCGATGGTGTAATCAGATGAAATGGGCCTAGATTTCATCAGCCTCTGGAGCTTGTGAACCCCTATTTGCTGCTACAGTGCGTGCATGTGACGTTCCAGACAGGGCAGACGTTTAGGCCCTGAGGTGGTTAAGGTGCTGGACCTGTGACCCGGAGGTTGTTGATTCAAATCCTTCTGTTTTAGCCTATTCCTGAACAAAGGTACTTAACAAAAGATTTCTTCAATAGCTTTCCAGTTGTTAAATGTTAAAATAATGTAAATATAAGTGCAAACTTTTCATGTTTGTTCACTGTTGATAGCATCTGCTGAGCAGATATAACAATAAATGGGTCTTACCTCATCTTAGCCGCATCTTGGACTTGGACGATCCAGTCATGAACGGAAATTGATCCGCAACATATTAATTCCCTAAAATGAAAAGTATTCAATCTCTCCTTTTAAAGGTGTTTCCTACACGGCACTGAGAGAGACACCGTCATACTGCAAGCTGTGTTTATCTCATCACTTATAAAAATGGTGCTGTTGTTGCCAGGAATGACTTGAAGCAGCAGGTGAAGAAGTTCCTTGCACAGAACCAGACCTCAGCATAAACAGGGAATGCGGAAGACAAAAGTCTTGTTATAGCAAAGTCCACTGGCCTTAACCGATCAGCTGCACATAAACGATGACGATCCCTAGATCTCAGAAGCTTGAGGCATGAGCTTGGAGTAGAACGAGAAATGCTAAATTTGCTGAAGGCTAAATGCTTCAGTTTACTAATATTTGTCTATTGTAAGAGTTGCCAGGCTTCATAAGAGTGAGACCAACATTTTTTTATTTCCGAAGATTTTAATACAATTTGATAATAATAAAAATGGTAATGATATAGACCGCTAGCTAGCAAGATTTTGTGAGCCATCTAGAAATGTGTATCTGACTAGCTGTACCTAATGTTGTTGTACCACTTATAAAAAGGGTACGCATTCAAGCTTTCCAGAAGAATTCATTTCATATTTCGTCCTTGAGCCCTGTTCACTACAAGCCACCACCGATCATGGGAATAATTTGCCAATGGCAAGAAAGAAATTGAAACCGTTTCCACAATTTACAATCCTGTTTTATTAATGCCACTAGTTTTCAGGAGGAGACCACTCATTAATCATGTAATATGTATTATCTCTCCCTCTCTCTCTTTCTCACACACTCACACACACACACACACACACACACTGTATATCTGTATAGTTGTCTATCTCAAGGCTCAGGTGGTTAATCAGGATGACCAGCAGTCGTGCTCTGTGTCTGATAGGATGTGCTTGTGTTTCCTTTGCCAGCTGGCACTGGTCAGTCTCTTGGCATATCGTTTCTGAGGCGTGGGTTGACTCCACAGAGGCCAAACCTGTTAAAAAAAAAATACTAAAATTATGTATACAATTTGTTGTAATCCTTAGAAAAGATTTTACTTGTAAAGTTTTGGTTTAGGCTGCATTTCTCTTGCAAAGCTTTCTCATTCCACCGAGTAAGCCCCGCACTATGGTTTTCTTAAATGATACAGTTTACGACTGCTGTTTCACATAACTAGACTAAAAATAACTAAGTATTCATTTTGGCTTTTCTCCATTAACTTGTTATACTTGAGTCTGTGAATTAATGTACAATGCTAAAAAAATGGCACATTTTGAAAATTATATTGTAAATTATACGTTTGTGAAAATAATTTGGTTGCCTGTATGGCAACATATATTCAACACATGCAGTGAAACACATAAACACACAGTAATCTAATGTAATTTATTAGCTTTTTTTATTTTAGCGAACGAGAGCCCATAATACGCCTGTTCTATGACACTAGCCATCCCGCCACTCCACGAATCTCCATTAGTGACATTAATGAGCCACTCTACAGCCCGTCTTGTTGGAATTCAGCTCTCCACATCTTGACTTTGCGCTGGAGCACTTCCATCAGGCTCGTTTTCGACGAGTGTTTGTTGAAACCCTTGCCAGCTGGAATCGATGAGGATACGTCAGATGTGCCCAGGCTTTTGTTTACCCCGTCACTGTGTGAAAACATTTACTTTCCCTAAGATGTTACTTATCCTTAGCCTTCTCACCCGGCCTTGTGAGGAATGCCCCCGGATAGAGTCAGTAACAAAGCAAGGGCTAGCCGCCGTCAGTATCCATGCTCTGACGGCTTTACTTGGTTAAAGAAACGGGTTGCCGGGGATAAGCGGTGCTCCTGGAGCTTTTCCATTACGCCGTCGCTTGTTTGAGACAAAGAGACAAGCGCAGGCAAGCACTTGACATCGGTCACCGGCTAATGGACGAGTTGGACAGTCAGGGGGCCGCTTTTTGGGTAAAATAACTAGTGAAATCATAGGAACCTTGAGTTTTGATTAGGCTTGGCCATTTGTGCAGATTCCGAAAGGTCTGATAATATATAATGCTTCAATGTTCCATGATTTCTTTTCTAAATTGGTATATATTAGCATTTGTTTTTTAACTTTAAAAAAAAAAAATCGCTAAATATTTTTTCCCTATGCAAATTGTTCTAATTGCATCTCGGCTTGTTGCCACGACACCTGTAACCACACATAGAGAGAGGGTAAGGAAGGATGGCTAGTCTGGTCCAGTCCAGAATTTGAGCCACCCGTCTTTTTCCACACTGTAGACTAGCTACACAGCTCGCACGAGAGGCTCAGCGCTGATTGGAGGAATGTACGTCCCTCTGGACAGTACTGCAAGCTTGCAGCCTACCAGACAGCCAATAGGAAATACTCATTAGCCAAGAGTGAACCCTGCCGATTTACCCTCCCCAGCCCAGTCGGTGCTCTGCCACTATGCTCCCCAAGTCGGTGAATGATATACTCCAGTATACTCCAGCTCATCGGGCTCTGCTTGGACGAGCACCTTTACCAACTGAGCCACTCTGGAGGCTTTAATACATTTTGAAACCCCACACATATATAGTTATTTATCTAGTTATTAAGGCCAATGCAGATATGCTAGAGCCACATACGCTAGCATAACAAATAGTGGTATAATTGATATTTCAGTGGAACAATCTATCTAACCACAGCTAAATTAGGTACACTTATTAAGTTAAACAAGCAACACTTATTTAGTGAATGCATCACATATATGCATCACATATATTCAATGAAATATGTATAGAAAAATAATAATTTTTAATCCCATAAGAAACCAAAAAATATTCTCAAGCCCATTGTAATTATGTAATGGCATGAAAAAACAATGGCCTTAAACCTTTAAACCTACGTATATAAATGCATGTGTGATGTCTAGCAGTAAACATTTTTAGTAAGTTAGTGATATTTAACTTAAATTTTGGTAAAAATGTTAAAAAAATATTTTTTCCTGTCACATTTGGCACAAGCCATTCTGAAATTATTTTTTGGAAAAATAAAAAAAGAAGGAACAAAAAAAAGGGGGCTTGAGGAGAAAAGGCCCTTCCCGTTTCCAATGGAAGACGAGCCCGGGCTTTCAATCAATCAATCAATCAATTTTATTTTTATACAGCGCTTTTCACATGTTGCCATGTCACAAAGACGCTTTACA